>PVKA01000305.1:111495-222511 GCA_004027165.1 Ctenomys sociabilis | reverse complement strand
GTGATATAATTCAGCTACATAAATACCTGTAAATATAATATCATGTATGCACCTTGTACAATACCAAAACATTATGAAAACAGTTTGCAATGTATTATTTCATCGACTCTGTATGGTTATGGTGTTTTGAAACTGTCTGATTGACATTTGTATTTCAATAAAATAAAAATAAATGGAAAAAAAAAAAAAAAAAAAAAAAGAAGGCCAGGCTGGAATGAAGGGTTCTTTTCTATTCTGTCTCTGATGTTCTGTGTATGAAAGACTACAAATACTGTGACAGTCACAAGACAAAGTGTCAACCCTTCATTTTCCCTTTTTTCTTTTAGCCTCTTGCTCTTCTATAGCTGATTTATCTCCCTGTCGGTTCTGGAGAATATATTCCTCTCTTTGTGGCTCTAATTTGGGTATGGTGGCTGGCTGCAGTTAGACAGCAGGAGAATAGAAAATTCAGAACCCATTCATTTTACTTCCCTTCTCCCAGCTGTCTTCAGTAATCCTCAGCAATCCTTCCTGTGGGTGAGCAGAATGTATGTGCCACGGCAGAATATGGGTAGATGTTTTTAAATCGATGTGACAGATTCAAATGCTGCCCTGCATTATTGCAACTTGTCTTTTGACACAGTAGCTTAGGAAGACATATGGCCAATAGTCAGGAAAATCATCGTTGGCCGAGGAAGGGCAAAATTGTCAAAATGAGAAAAAAAAATGTGTTATTTTTACATTTTTACTGGACTTTCTTGGAGAGTGAAATAAGGCCACATGGTGCGAGTGGCAGCTTTTCCTCTTTTTTCCTTCTTAGTACTAGTATTGTTCCAGGCTCACTAGTACATAATAGTCTCATCATAAGTGCATAAACAAGTCTCTATTTCTGATACCCCTCAGGGTTACAACTCTGTTCCAGGCCTTGCCTTTTTCTTATTACTCTCCCTCAACCTGTCCAGTGTAATTCCTTCAGATCTAAGTTTTCAGTGAAGGGGTTGTTGGCTGGTGTGTGAGACCATGTCAGTATGTCTCCTTAGCAAGAACTGTGGCGTTCTTGCCTTCCTCTCATGAAGATACCGTGCCACACACGTGAGGGCATTTGTGAAACAGAAAAGTTAACAAATGTATTAAGTGCTTCAAAGTGTCATGGCTTTGAATCCCTAGATGTTCCTCTCAAGCAACATATTTCAATTTTAGTGAAGACTTTTGCTTTGATGAAAATAGACAGATTGAGTGTTGTGGTTTTCAGGAAGAAGAGATCTTGGAGGATAATTGGTGTACTTCATCTTCAAGACCTTCCTTCTTTTCTCCTCATATTTGTAACTACTTGTATTCAGACTTCCCTGTGTCTCCTTTCTCATTCTGAAAAAAAATTAATTGTAACATTTAAATAGTATTATCTTTATTGTTGTTTTTCCTCCTTTCCACTTTCAATGACATGGAATTAGCACAAAAAAAAGTTTTAGAGATTTGTACATTTTTTTAAACCATTCCCTTTTACTTCATAGTACACTGTCTAATATTACCATTGACCACCCTCAGCTTCTCAAAATTAAAGTGGCCTAGGTATTAAGTTTTTGACAGATTTGTTTGATTGAAGGGGATAAAGGGAAGTTTTTACATTGTATAATTAAATGGATGCATTCAAAAACAAAAGTTGGAGCTGGCCAAATAGCTCAGCAGATTAAAATGCCTGCAAGCAGGCACAGGGGCCAGAGGTTCGGTTTCTGGGCCTGCCCATGCCCATCTCACCCCTGGGGCATGCTGAAAGGGTGATTAAGACTGGACATGGTGGCTGGTGCCTATAATCCCAGCTCTTGGGAAGCTGTAAAAGGGTGGATCACTGAGTCAGATCTAGTAGTGAGACCCTGAGCACCCTGTAGACCCTTTCCTAAAATACAAAATAATTGATAATAATAATAATAATAATAATAATAATAATAATGAAATAAGTTGGAGTTACTCTTGTAGTTCCAGGTATCTCCTTTTTCATCCCTTCCTTGAGGAGCTTTCTTTGACTGGCCCCAGTCAAATTAATGACCTATCATCTAGTTACCAGCACAGTTTGCATGTAGTTTTTTGACTAACTCCCCTGCTAGTTTCAGAGTCATTGACTACATGGTTCCTACCTGTTATACCTTCTGTAGCTTCAGAACTAGGCCTGTGCCACTGAATGTGTTTGCTATAGGAAAGAATAGAGAGGGGAGAGGAAGAATCCCTTTTTCCCCCTTGCCTTGACTTTGTGTATGGTAATTGCTTTAACTTTTGAGTGTAAAAATCACAAAAGCTAAAAAGAAGTCACTGAAAAGAATGTGCTCAGTGCATATTTATTCATTCGACAAGCTTCTTGAGCACATATGGTTCAAGTAGGCCAACATTCCTCCACCACCCCAATAAGAATAAATGGAATCTAGCGTCTTAGATTGCCAATGTAGATAGATCTCTGCACCATATTGTGCAGAATAGGTGAACAAATATTAGGATGTACAAGCCAGAATGTCTCCTTACAGCTGGGTGTGTCCGAAGGCTTCCTCCAACTGGAAACTGGGTCTCTGAGCATCAGTGGTAATTCAGTAAATCGAAGAAGGAGGGGGCTATTCTAGGTAAAGGACCTGAAAGCCCTTTTATAATATGGAGGTTAGAAGAGTAGCACATTTAAAGGTCAAAACAAGAGGCCCACTCCAGGAAAGAGACTAGGAGAGGAAGTGAAAAGCAGGTTCACAGTCCTGTCAGCTTCTCTTCTGTAATCCAGGGTTTGTGTGTCCTTTAAACCCATGCCTCTTAGCCATGTGTTCCTACTCAGGAGAAGCCCAATACCTAGCTAAGAATGTCAAACTTTACTTTCAGCAGTATCTATTAGGAAAAAAAATAACATTATATCTACTTTTCTGTATTGCCTTTCCACAAGGATCCTCCTTGGGAATGTCTGCAAGGAACCACTGAAGAGGTGCAGGGGCAGTGTGCTGGTGTTCTACTGCATCACTGACTCACAAATCATTCAGGAGAATGCATTTGCTGGAGTAGCTGGTTTAAAATGGTGGCAAAGAGAACACAAGTGGTCCAGTTGCATCCTTATGTTGGAAACCTACCTCTCCCTCAAGTCTGTTTTATGTATGTGGCTTTACTATAAGAGAGGAAATGAGCCATGATTTATTTTCTTTTTTTCCATATTTTTGAAAGTAGGTTTGCCTTAAAGATCATAAAAGGAGTGTCTGACCTCATAGTCTAATTCCTTGCAGCCTCTATACCACATAATTAAAGTTGTGACTCTCTAGTGTGACGCATTTCTTTCCTGGTTCCTGCCCTCTGGGCTACCAGCAGTGTCCAGGTACTAGATGTGCATGGGCAGCCCCCACAGACCTGACCCACTGAGAGCCCCCCCTCCCACTTACAGCCATTGCCAGCTGAAACAGCCCTGGATGTTGGTCCCACAAACACTTCTCTGAATTTGTACAGCTTGTACATCAATCATGCCCACTTCACACACTGTTATGTGAAATCTGTGCTTCTGGGTATACTACCTGAGGTGTCAAACACAATCAGTATGGAAAACCCTCGGCTACCACATATTTCCTAGAGAGAATGTTCACCTTAATTTCTACAGTGAGAGTTACCTTAGCACACGCTAGAATTTATCTTTCCTTTGGGAATTACATTCAGCATTTGGTTAGTATTCAGTCTTAACTTTGACATGGAACATTTTCTTTTCCCCATTAGTTTAATGGAAAAATACAGATGATTTGAGCCACACTCTGCTGTGTTCAGTGCATCCTCCATCAGGTGATATACAGCACCCAGCATACTTCATTTAAGATCTTAGTACTGGAACTAAGACAGATTACAATAAAGAATACTGGCATTGCCTGCCTGGGGGTGGATTTCTGTGCCAATTATGTAGAAAAGACTAATGAAAGTAGATTATCATGTAAGGAAACACTTTTTTAAAAATTGAAGCAGCACAAAAGAATTTCAGAGAATCTGTGGGAGAAGATTGAACTCATTGTAATAAACTCTTGGACAGGAACACATCTAAATGAAATTTATAACAGAAAGGATGCATGACAGCTATAAAATCTACACTAATACTATATAATAAATTATTTAAGAATATCGTGGTAATTCTGAGCCTGAGGATGTGGGAGGAAGATTAAACAATGCAAATGGTATTATTGAGCTTTCTACTTTTATACATATTTGACAGACATCTGCAATAAATGCCTTTTCCATCTGATGACTTTTAGAAAGTGAAATGTCAATAGTCTTAGGAAGAACAGTGAACAAATTTATTAATATTATTCCTATTTTGCTTTCTATTATCAAGGATAGTTGTTTTAAGTACAATAAATTCTATGGTAAGTAATGCTCTTAGAAAATGATAATGCGGGCGGGGTCCGGGAAGCAAACTTGTAATCTTAAGGGGTTTAATGTGCTAATGTGTGTCACTTTAACCTCTGGGCAGAAGTAAACTAGTAAGCCAGTTTTATGATTGCTATTCCTCCACTTTCAAAGCTGGTCTCGATAAGTGATTTGGCCTTGGCAATTCACTGTTAACTTTTTTATGTCTAATGTGTATTGTGTACTTGTGGATAGAGCTTGACATTTGACAGGCACCATTGCATCAGTAGAAAAAGTTTGACTGTGCCGGGTCAGGACACAAAACCAAGTGTATTGTGTTATGGGTGGGATAAAGACATTTTCTTAATATTATTTTTCATATTTCTTGGCTTTTTTGATAAGGGAAATTGGTAAAATCTTTTATAATACTCAATATAAGGATAATGCAATTTTTTCCATTTAATAAGTGATATTCATTTTTTAACTTACTTTAAATTACTTTTATACAAGAGACATTTATCAACACAACATAGTTAAATGGAGCATTTTTCCTTTGGACTTTAGGTAGCCTCTTAGACTTATGATCTGAAGCTCAACAACCTTACAGTTTTCTCTAACTACCTTATGTTTTATAATTTTCATGTTATTTTTCTATCATGAAATAAGAGGGATTTTAGATGGTTAGGTGCAAGCATATTTCAAGTAATACATTGGAGACTTTAATAATCATGTTATCTGCTCAATATAAATTATATATTCATTATATCTTTTTCTAATAGTTTTTAAATCCTAGAGATACCTTCAGATGATTTGTAGGAGCTTCAACTAGGGAAATGTCATTCTATGAGGCATACTGAGGCAAATTTATAAAATTATCTTTCTTCCCTATGTTTTAGATAGGATCTTTCTGTGTAATTCAGGCAGGTATCGAACCCACTGTGTTGCCCTTACTGGCCTCCTGAATGCTGGAGTCACAGACACGCACCACAGTGCCTAGCAGAATTACAATTTTTAAAGTTCATCCTGGATAAAAAAGATGTAATATCTTTATACAGTGGAGTGTTACTCAGCTATAAAAAAGATAAACTTGAGGCTTTTATTGGTAAATAGATGCAACTAGAGACCATACTCTTAAGTGAAAATCAGACCTGCATGTTTGAACATCGTACTGTCTCAGTGGAAGAACCTGAAAGAATATATAAAATCTGAAAGGTACTATAGATACTGTGAAAGGGAAAGAAACTGTTGAAAGGGAAGGAACAACTGGGGTGAGAGGAAGGAGAAAAGAAAGAAGGAGAGGGAAAATTATATATGTATATACCCAGGATAGCTTGGATAATTATATTACTGATTTCTACTGGTCAATTGAAAGGAACAGTTAAAGCTTAAATTATTTTTCTCTTTTTTTTTGACCAATTTTGCATGCTTATATCTGGAAATCTGAGCAACTAATTTGAAGATAACAATATGTAATATAACAACCAGTGTTGAATTCCTGTCACTTTGTTTAGTGAAATTCTGTATCATTTTTATGTTTGTTTTTACTATTTTTTGTTCTCTTTTAAAAAAGAAGAAAATAGATGTACCAAAATCATTTTTTAAAAAATTGTTTATCCTGCTTTCCAGCATCCTTGTTTTCGGTATTTCAATTTAAGCTTTTAATTGATAAAATAATTGTATACATTTATAAGGTGTGATGTATTTTTGTTAAATGTATACAATATGAAATGACTAAATCAGGTTGTTAGCATATCCGTCACCTCACATCAGTTTTGGGGTGAGACTTTTAAATACATTCTTAGAAACTTTAAAATATAAAATAATTTAGTATTGATAGTAGTCACCACCTTGTGCAATAGACTTCAGTAACTAATTACTTCATTCTACTGAAACTCTGTGCCCTTTGACTACCACTGCTCTCCTTGTCACCTCTGATCACTTTCATTATCATCTATTTCTAGGAGTTCAAAAGCTTTTGGTTGCACATGTAAGTGGGATTGTGATTGTGTGATCTGTTTTTGTGTGTGTGTGTGTTCCTGACTTCTTTCACTTGAGTCCTCCAGGTTCATTCATGTTGTCTCAAATAACAGAATTTGCTTTTGTTCTTAAGAGGCTATATGATATTCATGTGCATGCCACATTTTTGTTATCTTGGGTTCATTGATGAACACATAGATTGATTCCATTATCTTGGCTACTAAGATAATGGTACGTATAGGAGTGCAGATACCCTTTGTTTTAATTCTTTCACATATATACCCAGAATTTGGATTACTAGATACTGTGGTAGTTCTGTTTTTAGTTTTTTGAAGACACTTTTAATACTATTTCCATAATAACTATACTAATTTACTTTTCTCCCACATTTTCTTCATACTTTCACCTGTATTTACCTTTCATCTTTTAATAAGCTGCTCCAGTAGGTGTAAAGCAATATTTCATGCTAGTTTTAATTTTTATGTCCCTAATGATTTGAGAGGTTTAACATTTTTACATGAACATTTTGACCATTTGTATATCTTTTGGGAAGTGTTTATTCAAGTCTTTTTGCCCACTTAAAAATTGTTATTTTCTTGCTCTTGAGTTTAGTTCCATATATGTTTTAGATATCTAATGCTTGTCAGATTTGTGCATTGCAAATTTTTTTCCAACATTATGAGTTGTTGCTTCACTCTGGTGTTACTTACGCTATGCAGAAGTTTAATTTGATGCAGTCTCATTTTTTTGCCTATGCTTTAAGAATCATATCTACTTGCTTTTTTGTCTTTCATCTGTGGTCTGTTACATTTGCAAATAAAATAACATATGGTTAAGGAGCCTGGAAAGCTATGCTGTCAAATCACCACATAGGTAGCTCAGTGTCTGAGTCATAAGCATAGACCTCTACATCCCCAGGGAGACAGACAGGCTCTTCAGCCACTTCTTGGTAAATGGACAATATAATTGTTTTAGTTATTGATTCTTAAAAATGTGAAATGCAAAGATCCTGTCATTACCCTTATCATTATAAGCCTTCTGAAAACACTTTTGCTCATCACAGTATTTGTGAATTTTTATTTGAAGAATTTTCAAGTAAAACATTCTTATTTTCCTTTATCCTCTGCTTTGCTAACCTGGTTCTCTGCCATTATTATACTGGTTTGGAGTTCACAAATCACTCATCCCCATGGACAGCAAAAGATTGTAAGTGGGTGACCAACTATGGGACTGGTACATTAGGAGAGGTCTGAATTAACCCCTGAAAGGTGCATAAATATTGCCACACAGATAGGAAAGGCCTGAGATTTTTCAGTCTGCCTTAGTCACTTTCTTATCACAGAGACACAATAACCAACACCAACAACTTAAGGCAAGAGGGATTAATGTTGAGTCTAAGGTAGATGGCATGACAGAGGAGCCCAGAAGGAAAGAGTCGCTCATAGTGTGGCAGACAGAAGCAACAGTGTCAACTTCCTGGCAAGCACAAGGTCTTGAGTTCAGTTTCTAGTTTTAAAAGAACAAAAACACAAGAGGATGTCAAGAGAGGATCCTGAAAGTGAAATAGAACATTTTCACACTTCCATCCAGGCCCTCTCCTAACCAGCCAGCCATACTGCCCCATAATCCAATTACATTCCAAAAGTAGTGCTATGATCACATGAGACTTAAGGGAACAGCTAGATTGAAAACATCACAGCATCTCTTAAGATTTAAGAGAAGATTCTGAAAAGAGCCTGCATTTAATAAAATGTCATATTCCATGGGAGGAGAAAAATAACAGCCAGGCTAAAATACTCAATATGTGTTTAACATTAGAAAACTGTTAGTTCTAGGAGTGGGAGTGAAGGACAGGCATTTTGTATGAAAACTTCTTTTGTTTTTTATAACCTGCCAATTCCTCCTACTTCCATTCTTTTAATCCACAAAGCTCAATAAAACTAAGTGTAGTAAACTCTTTAAAAATGTACCTTTAGTCTGATTAATTGATAACCTCTATGTGTGTAAAGTCTAGATGCTGAATATTTACTCAGGAGCTTAATAGAGAAATTAAAGTTGACACAGGTAGTCTTTGAAGAAACTGTATTTATCATCAGAAACTGAATTTCTGTTGAAGTTTTTGAAATTTTATTTATTTTGAAATTAAGAGTATTTGAAGTATCCTGTGTAGAAGTCAGTAAATGGGTGGAAAGTAACTGAGAATTGGGTGGCTCTTCTCTTACTCTGCTCTGGCTGGATTGTGAGCTTTCCTATGGTTGTTCATCCTCACTATTGCAAGGTGACAGCACAGTATGATTTTCATTGTATCTCAGATATCTCAATATTAGCTACCAGAATAAAAAAATTTATAGTTCTAAAAATTTAAGGAACAATGTGAAATTCAGATGCATGACATATAAATGAATATCTGTTTCTCTGAGGTATTCACTTTGTGTTTTAAATTGATTACTGTTTATTACACAAAGGAATTTTTTTGACCTCAAAACATAATGTCAGAGGGCCTGCCAAATAGCTCCGTGGATTAAAGCGTCTGCTTAGGCAGGTGCAGAGGTGCCAGCCCACCTCCAGGATCCACTGAGAAGGCGACTGAGACTTGTGGCACGTGCCTGTAATCCCAGCTCTTTGGGAGGCTGAACACTGGCAGGTCACTACATCCAGTCTATGTAATGAGACCCTTTAGACCCTTAGTAAAATACAAAAAAAAAAAAAAAAAAAAAAGACAATATCAGATTCTAAAACTGGAATCGACATCAAGTAACATAATAGTTTGGTCCATAGACTATTAAAATATAGGGCTCCACGGCCAATCTAGATTTTTGTGATCTAGCAAAGCTATTATGTTTTTGACATTATTATAAACTAAAGGAAAAGTTATAAAACATAGCTTCTTATTCAATAATATTTTGCACATTGTAGTTTCATATAATGGAAAATATTATTAAAGAATACTCATGCTTGATTTTATAGGATGAATGATTTACCCTAATCACTTTTATCTTTGTTGAAATAATCCCATTGGTATACTTTTCTAGATGTCCTCCTGTGAAGTATTCATTTATTAGTTGTTTAGCATGTACAATTTCTTAAAATAACTATTTCTGCAAGTTAATACTTTAAAATGATTTAAAATTTGTTTTGTGACTCTATTCTTTCACTTTTTGATATAAAAAAAGTTCCTTTTCAATTATTGTCTGAGTGTACCTAGACATATCATCTACTTGTTCTTTCATTTAAAAGGAAGATTCTCAAGAGTGACCTTACAGCTATCATGATTGTCAGTGGTATATGTCAAGATTATTTCCTGCAGAGTTCTTTTTAGTCAAGGTAGGGCTGAATAGAGCCACTGTTTTTTCGAAAAAGGGAGAATGAGCAAAATCCACGCTTTTATTCAGTGGCTCAGGAAGACTGTAATACACACATAACTCTAGACTATTACAGCGGCAGAGCTTGTTTGAAACTTGTTAAATTTAAAAACACTTTACTTTCATTGTAAAGTGAAATGAAATCTAGAGATGAGAATGACAGAAGGAAAAGATAAAAGGAGAAGCTACAAGAGAACTAAAGAAGCAAAGAAATATATACACCTATTATTCATTGCTTCAGTCACTCAGCAAGTATTTTCTGCCAGTACACCAGGTCCTTGGTATAAGCAGAGAATCGAACTTTTCTAATGAATAAGATTGTCATTCATCCTTTGGACTAGTGGAAAAGAGGATGAGACAAAAGATTAGTTAGACTGGAAAGAAAAGCTGGGCAAAGAAGTATGTGTAGTGGGCTATAAAGACTGAATACCTAAGGATAAGAAAGATGGAAAATGAACTTTCACCTTTTCCTTTTCATGGCCCACAACTCCATCCGTCCTGTCCTTCTCCACAGCCATAACTAGATTAGTTTCTTGGATCCTCCCCCACACTGCTCTGTATAATTATCCTCTGGGGATACTGAGGACTGTACCCAAGCAGTCATCTACCTATTTGAAAACTATTTGTTAGTGTCTTCTATATACCAAGCATTGTGATATGTATGGGAATGCAATAATAAATGAGACACTATCTCTACTATCTGAGTATCTTATAATTGATTTGTATAAAGTGGCAAATTAGGAATAAATAATAACCTGGTTTGATAAACACTGCTAAATGGTTAAGTGAAAGCCATAGGGATAAGAAAAATGTCCCAGAGTAAGAGACCACCAAATTGACATTTCCTCTCATAGTTCTTTGTCTTTTAAAAATGTTATTTGAATGAGTCTATTTCAGAAAAGCCTTCAATATCCTTCATAGTTGGTAAAAAATAATTTGGCTTGATTCAAAAGTAGTAAATTAAATATTCAATGTGGTTTTTCTTTAGTGTATTACTTTAGATAAAATTCTAATTGTTTTAAAATGTGTTAAAATCCATACCCTCTCCTGTATTCATACCCATTTAAAAATACAATTTAAGGAAGCCTACAAAATCTTTTGTTACAGACTTTTATCACCCACTATATACATAAGTCCATACAAATACACTGAGATACAGCTTAATGCAAAACAGATGCCCATAAAGCAGTTTAACTGATATTTATTTAAAATATGTGTATGTGTACCAACTTATTTTCCCATCTCAAACTGCAGTTTTATCAGAGTTTTGGAGAAAAAATGCCAAGTCATGTTAAGTTGCACCAGATTTCATATAAGAGCCATTTGGAGCAGTGAAAGACTCTCAAAAGACTGAACACTTTTTCATATTTTGTGTTCTTTCATATGAACCTGATTTAGAGAAATCTCTTGTCACTGCTTTTTCCTGTGCAGAATGTTTTTAACAAGCCAGCATCCATTTGTAGTCACTGATTCATCTCAAGTCTTTAGTGGGCCCTTCTGCTTGCTTTTAGATGGGCTTTGCTATTTTTCATCCTATATTTATATCTCCAGCTCTAACTACTCCCCTGAACTCCATTTGCTCATTCTCAGTCTTGGCTTGGATGTCTGATAATCTGTTTCAAATTTAACGTAACTGGAAGAAAACCACTGTACTCCTTACCAGCTCTCATGAACCAAACCTCTTCCCTTACAATTCCCCGTCTTAATAAATGTCAAGTATGATCTACTTTTTCATGCTGAAAAAACTCAAGCATTATCTTGACTCATTTTATTCTCTATAAAGTCCTCCAGTAAGTCCTGTTAGCAGTGTTACCAACTTCTTTCCATTTCTGATGCCACCAAGATCATATTAGCCACTGTCATCTTTCACTTGGGCTATCATGGCGATAGACCTAGATTTTCTCATTCCAAGTCTCTTTCCGTGGTGGTGTGTGGCCCCTCATACATTCATCTTACTGCAGAAAGATTTTTTATGTTCCTTGAATGGAGTGATTATCTTTTTTATTTGCCATATATGTCCCAAAGGGTACAGGGCTGTGCCATAAAACCAATGAGGAGCTCCATGTATCTAGTTAATGCCACACTTTGACCAAATTACTACTGGGTTTGCTGTGGTCTGTGATCAACTTGGGTCATGAACTCACTCAGACACACATCATATTATAATGGTATTTGGAAATTGGCAATTTTGGCAAATTAGGTTTTCAAAAAGTAGCTTATTTGTATTCTGGATGTTGAATATTTCATGTAACTGTAACTTTGGGGATGGATGAAAGTGATAAGGCTGTAGCTAATAGCTGCTGTGCTAGTTTAAACCTCATAATGTATTTCTGTACAGAAATACTTGGTGTCCTGAAAGCGGGAGTGCCCCAGAGAATGTCTTAGCAAATCACAGAGCATCCATATTTAGCTTCACTTTTACCATACAACAACAAAAGGCCCTGCCATTTTATTTTCGAAGTTTTTATTCTCTTACCTATGAAATTTCTTAAATGGCTCTAGTAATCCTGATTGTCTCCTCCTTGTTTTTACAGGTGATCTGTAACGCTTTCACCATCTGCAATGCAGAGATGCAGGAAGTTGGTGTTGGCCTGTACCCCAGGTATGGCAGACAGTATTTCATTGCATGAAAGACATGACCTTAAGCCCCACCTAGCCCCCAGCCTTTTGGAGGTAGTTAGAATAACTGTTGCAACCATTGGCTCAAGACCCAGGCTGGAAACTTAGTGATGAATTACAAGGTGATGTAAAAAATGTTAAGTTTTATAACTGCAGTTTATATGCTATGCTATTAGTGAAGAGGCAGGGCTTGGAGCTAAATATTTGTTCTTAGGGTTTTTAGGGTAGGAAGCTGTGGATTGTGGGTACCAATTAAATGTCATGCTGAGGTTTGATTATTCCCCCACATCATCCCTGATCTTATTGCCCTACCTCCTGTGCTGAAACCCATGTGAATTTCATCAGATGTACTGTCTCATAACAGTGGATCAATTTTGTCATTTGCATTAGCATACTCTGAGCTCTGTAACTCCAGGACACAAGAAAACTTTCAAGATTGGCTATCTGCACTGCTTCAACTGTCACCATGATCAGCTTTGTCTCTGAGCTACTACACTGCACTTCCACGAGCACTAGTCATTCCTACTTTCATTTTGTGTTTATATCATTTGGATTCAAGTATAAATATATTCTTTTTTATAAATAACCATGAATCTGAGAATTTGGCTTCTTTTCTTTCCCACAAGTGCCATTAGCTGCAAGTCAGGTCTATTGCTGTTGGTTCTCAAAAGCCAGTAACAGAATGGCTCCAAGCATGGGCTCTGGGTCCAGCCACCTGATTCAAATTCAGTCACCACTTACTAGGGTGTATACTTGGATAAATCATTTAAACTCTGTGTGTATCCATCCCTTCATCTGCAAATGATCTTTGTAAAGTCATTGTTTGTGTGCTGCTGAAGCGAGCATTGTGAAGTCATTGTCATGACTGCATTAGATAAACAAGCACAAGCATTAAGAATGTGCTTTCTATATAGTAAATGCTCATTCTACTTGTTACCAATTTATGGTGGAAGTTGAATCTATCTCCCAGATGTTAAAGACTGCACTTCCAGGTTAATAAAATGATGAGACTCTGCCCCAGAGTGTATGAACATCTAGTTAGAAAGACAATCTCAGCTTCCCACGGAAAAGGAAGTCCTCCTCATTATTATGCTGTAGCAGAGGCACCAAATGAGATCCTTTGTGGGAAAGGTCAGTGGCATCTTGGCTGCAGTGATTGCTGCTGCATCCTATTATCTCAAAGGTGGTTTCTTTGCAGATCAATTTCTCTTCCCATCTTCATGTTGGATTACTTTCCTGGCTGATATCTGAGATATCTGCACTCCAACCCCAAAAAAGGGACTCAAAAAATATTTCTATGAGCAAGCTTCCCTAATTAGCCTCCTTCGTAGGGAGCATTTTGTTTCCTATGAAGTAGGATAGTGTTTTCCAGGAATGCTCCCAGAGTACTCAGGTTGTGGGGCCTTTTCAACCTCATCTATTTCTTCCCACTTTACATCCCTACCCTAAGTGTCTTTTCCATTGCATTCACCAGATATAGCTGTTTGACTCTAACTACTGGTCCATGGTGTCTTCCTCTCTTTTTTCAGCATGTCCTTGCTAAACCACAGCTGTGATCCCAACTGCTCCATTGTGTTCAATGGGCCTCACCTCCTACTGCGTGCCGTCCGAGATATCGAGATGGGAGAGGAGGTAAGGAAACATGTCTGCCCCCCTCTGGCCTCCTCCCTCACAACCATTCCTACAACCAGTTGTGCTTAAGCGACTGCTTTTCATTATCCTTCTTTCTGCCAATGAGAAGATAGATAATAGAATCACCTCTGTTCAGCAGCCAGTCACATCCAGACCTCAGGGTGTGCTAACATTTTATTTTGTCACCATATTTCTGGATGGTGATCGTTCTAGTGCATAATTGCTATTTATGTAGGAGGTGTTTGTGTGTGTGTGACAGAGGGGTGTGTATTTTATATATGTGCACAACAGTTGTTAAATCTCAGTGCCAACAGCTCAGTGGCCTGTCACATCCCTGAAAATGGTCATTCTTCCATGACATGGAGGGCATGTTGCTTGTGAATAGATTTCTAAGAGCTTACCCACACCAAATGCCACTAATTGAATTTTGAATTTTTTAGATCTCTGTGTAAAAAAGCAAACAGGTTTTATTATTTCAGGCTGCTGTTGCACCTTTACAAATCCATTTGCATTTCTGGGTGATCACTTAAGCAAATGTACAGAAAGGGAATAGAAACCTCAGAGCATGACCTCCAGCAATGAATTGGCCTTGACTCTCAGTTTGTAGCCAAGCCCTTCTGTTTTGGTGAGGAATCTTTAGAGCAGCCTAAGGTCTCAAAAGGCAGTCACTTCTGGGCCCCTGGAGGACTGTGAACTCAAGTCTGCATGGAATTTTCTCAGTTACCATTTGTGCTGAGTTCTGGGTTACAAATATTTATGCTTTCTAGAACCCAGTTTCCTTCTACCATCCAATTTGCTAAAGTGGATATTTATTGCAAGGAAAACAGAGGATCATAAGCTTTTATTGCATTTATCCAGCACTCAAGCCAATAAAATCTGAACTCCGAGGTATCATATTTTATGGAGATAGAGATTTGGCTTTGATAAGATTCACCCCCAGACTGATTGCTAGCTGAATAAGGCACTACTTACATTGCAACTTTTGTTGAATTTCCTGTTTGTACTACTGGAGTATGTGTATTTATCAGTGATATGAAGAATTTAGATTTATTTTTTTTCTGGAGCCATATATGACTGTAAAGCAGGTGAGAAAGGGAACTACTATCTGTTTTGAGCAATATTAGTTTAGAGGCCAAAGAGTGGCTGCTATTGTTGTTAATGATGGTGTTACAGTAAATTTGCAAAACAAAACAAGGGCTAAGAATTTAGCTCATTAGTAGAGTGCTTACCTAGTGTGCACAAAACACTGATTTCCATCCCCATCATTGCAAAAGGAAAAAACTTGAAGCAAACAGAAAAGCTATTGGAATTTTCAGAAACCACAAACACATTTTCTTGGAACTTGTTTTCTTTTTGCAAGTCCAAAAAAGAAAAGAAGCACTTTATTTAAGCTGGTACCCAGCGGTGAACTCTCATGTCCAGCACACAGAGGCTTGCAAGCATTTACAGAGATCACTATTTAAGCTTAAAAACCACAAAAGCAGTGGAGGGGTGGGGAGATTCCTGTAAAGTGACAGGGTCATTAGTTTAGGTTGATTCCTATAAAGTGGCAGGGTTATTAGTTCAGCATTGGGTGGGGTGTGGGGTCGCAAGTACACAGAGTTTGTCAAGATAGTCAAAAATAGGGAAGGGATACAGATGCCCATCAAGATAAGGCTGGAGTCACAGGGGAGAGGGAGTTGGGAGGGGTATGCGCATACAAAACAGGAATGTGGCGAGGTTAGAAGGGCAACAAAATGGAATCAATTTTGTCAGGGTATAACAGGAAGTATTTCACTTCTCCATCAAACTTGAAAGAGTTTTGCAGGGTATAATAGTCTGGGCTGGAATTTGTTTTCGTACAAGACTTGAAGAACTCTGCTCTGTGCTCTCCTTGCCTTCATTGTTTGTGTAGAGAAGTCAGCTGTAATTCTGATGGGTTTTCCTTTAAATGTAATCTGCTTCTTCACTCTAGCAGCTTTCAGTATATTATTTTTGTGTTGGATTTCTGGGATCTTGACTATTACATGTCTCGGTGTATTTCTACTTGGGTTGAAGTTATTTGGTGTTCTGTATGCTTCGGTTACCTGAATGTTTGATTGTTTCTTCATATTTGGAAAATTTTCTATGATTACTTCTCCCCAAATTCTTTTTATGCCATTTGTATTGACTTCTTCATTCTCATTGATACCAATTATTCTCACATTGTTCATCCTGGCATCATCTTGCAGGTGATGGATTATTTTTTCCTGCATTCTCGTTGTTTCTAAGAGATCCTTTCTCAGTTTTTCACTACTTGCACCAGCGTCTTCAAGATCTGAAACTCTGTCTTCTCTTTCACTCATACACTTTTGTAGACTCGTGATTAATATTTTTAGTTTTTCTATATCTCTTTGACTCTGTTTTATGCGTTCTATTTCTTTTCTGTATTGTTCATTCAAGGAATCCGTCATATTTCTGATCTCCTCTATTTTTTTTAATCCATGTCTTCTTTAGAGGTAGTTATTAATTCTTTTTCTGCAGAGTTTCTTCCAAGTTGGGTTTCCTTTGTATATTTCCAGGCTTGTTTCTGTATTTCAGATGCTTTGATTTCAAAGAATTCTTTTTTTCAAAGAATTCTTTTTTGATTTCAGAAATTATTTCTGCTTTGAGTTTCTCATGACCTTTCTGCTATTGTTTCTTTGCTTCAGACGCTGTTAATTTATATGTTTCAGCTGGAATGGTGCTATCTGCACTTCTTCTGTGTGAGCATTGGTTTTCCCCCTGATGTTTCTGCATTTGATTCTTTATTTCCGATGCTATGTATTCAGATATTTCCTTTTTTATTTCAGGAATTAATCTTTGACAGGTGTAGAGAAAGGAAGGGGTATAGAAAGGAAGAATCATGGTGTGTGTATGGATAGTACAGTTGGGATAGATAATGCTGTGCTTCTACATAATTCTATGAGAGGCAAGATTTGCACTAATGGTGGTTGGATAGGGTATTATGTCATCATCTATTACTATGGACAACCACTAGGAAAATAACAAGGTAGAAAGTATTAATTATTGAATCTTTGATGTAATTCAGGTATAAAAAATAAGATACGCAAACAGCTACACACTCTTAATTTACTGGTAAGAGGCATATGGCATAATAATGTCTGTAAGTATAATATCATGTATGCACCTTCTGTGATGAAAAGTTTGAAAAAAGTTTGCAGTGTATTAATTTATCAAATCCATCATGTCAAGGTATCTACAAAAAAATAAAAAATGACAAAGACAAGGAAAAAAATGCTATCTCAGGCCTCAAGTCCACAAGTAAGTACAGAGGACACTAGCTCAGCTGAAATGAATGAATTAAGAGATACAGAAACAAAGGTACAACAGCAGAAAGGTATATCAGAACTTGCTTTTAAGACTTGGTCACTACTTACTCTTCTTTTTTGGTTTTCATGTAGTTGGAGGTAAAAAAAAAAACCTTATCTTTTGGGTTTTCTACATCCTCTATCTCTGGAGCAATAAACAAATCCTTCTTGTGTAAAACATTTCTGCTCAGCATCAACACTACAGACTCTGACATTTTCTCTCAATGATTATCAAAGTATGTTCACAATAAAAAGAGGATTTTTCCCTGGAAGTCCTTTATCAGCTTGTTAAGATGGAATCATTATCATTCTGCAGTATCATTCCTTTGTGACGTCATGTCTTCTGCTTACTTGTCCTTCTTTCTGCTCATTTTTACCTGCCTTAATGTCATATTTTCTTCAGGGTTCTTTTAAACACTATCTGTTCCATAAAGGTTTTCCTAGTTTGTCACATTATGGGAAGACTCTTCCAAGATCGCCTTTTTGGTCGTTATTAGCATATATTTGGCACTTGCTCTGGCTCATTCAGCTGGCATCTCCATGAGGACAGACTCCTGGGTTGCTTGCACCTGAATCTCCTAGTACTTTGCCTTGTATGCAAGAGGCATTGATCCTCTTTGCTGAATTAACTGTTAATTTGCATCATTTAAAGACTAGTAATGTCTCTCAGTAGGGAACTATTTTCATTTTGAACACAACAGTTTTTATTATATGCAACTGTGAACCATTGAAAAATTGTCTCCAGTCTCTTGTTCAGTTAAAGTCTATATCTGCTAACAGTAGCTAAAATATGTCCTATACACTTATTTATTTAAGTTTTGATACACAATTTAGATATGCCTAAAGATCATATTCTTCATAGGAAATTTTTAGCTGTACATGATATACAGTATTTGATGTCTCTTTTTTTCATCTTCCTTCCCTCCCTTCAACCCCTCCTTATTTACAAATCTTTGTTACCATTTTAACCTTTTCTCATTTGTTTTTCTTTCCTTCTTTCCCCTTCTCTCCCCTCCCTAGTGCCCCTCGGGAATGTTTTTTTCCTATTTGATAATATCTGTTACACATTTTGATTCTTTTTACATTTTGTTTCTCATACTAGAGAGACAATGCAGTATTACACGTGTGTCAAATTTGCTTCACCTAAGAGTACAGTCTCAAGGTGCATCCATTTACCTAAAAATGTCTCAAGTCTATCGTTCTTTAAGGCTGAGTAATGCTTTGTTGTATAAAAAATACATATTTTTATGAAATACAATGAAAAATCCATTCATTGGTTAATGGGTATTTGGGTTGTTTCTAAGCGTTAACTATTATAAACTGTGCTGGTGTAAACATGTGTGCTCATATATCACTATGGTACTATGATTTTAATTATTTTGGGAATAGCTGGGTCAGGTGTAATATGTAGTTCTAGTTTTGTTTTGTTTTTTTTCTCTGTATTTAGGGAAAGGTCTACAGGGTCTCACTACTTAAATTGGACTCATAGTGATTCTCCTGTTTTCTGCCTCCCAAGAGCTGGGATTACAGGCACACACCACCACACCCAGTCTCAATCCCGATTCAGTATGCCCCAGGGGTGGGTCCAGCACCACACTGCATGCCAGGGATGGAACCACAGCTGCTGCGCTCAGCTTAAGCAGGCGCGTTAGTCCCCTGAGCTATCAGGCCGACCCTAGTCTTCATTTTCATTGTTATTTATTTGTTTGTTTTGTTTTTAATCTCCACACTGATTTTTATAGTGGTTGTACCAGTCTGTAATTCCTTCAGCTTTGCAGAAGGGTTCCTTTTTCCCCACAGCACCAGTAACATTTGTCATTGGTTGATTTCTTGATTATAGCTATTCTTTCTGGAGTAAGGTGGAATCTCAGCTTTGTTTTAATTTATATCTCTCAAATGACTAGTGATGGTTGTTTTTATATGATTATTTACTATTGATTCTTCTTCATTTTTGAAGTCTGTGCTTATCTCAGATGTCCATTTTTAGATTTGAATCTTTAAATTTGGAGTGTCTAATTTTCTTCAATTGTTTATATATTCTAGATATACTTTCTGGGTGGTCTTTTTGCTCTGCTGGTGATTTCTTTTGCTATACAAAAGCATTTTAGTAAGATGAGATCCCAGCTGTGTGTGTGTGTGTGTGTGTGTGTGTGTGTGTGTGTGTGTGTCTGTAGTATTTTTTGTGCACTCAGCGTTTTGTTCATAAAGTCCTTTCTTACACCAATGTCTTTAAGAATTCTACATGCTCTTTCTTCTAGGAAATATGTTTCTGTTTTAATATTTAGATTTTAAATCCACTTTGATTTTAGTTTGGTACATGATGATACATATGGTCTAGTTTTATTTAGTTTTGGCATGTGGAAAGCCATCTTTTCAGCACAATGTGTTGAAGAGGGTATCATTCTTCCAGTGAATGTGTTTGGCCTTTTTGTTAAAGATAAAAGTAGCTAATATATTTGAAGCTGTTTCTCTTTTACTGTGTTCCATTGATCTTCAAGTCTGCATTTTTTTCTTCTCTTTTTTTGGACATTACCATTTCTTTTTAAATGTGTTTGTTACAGGGTCTCACACACAGCTCAGATTCAAGGTGATCCCTCCGTTTACAGCCTTCCCAGCTCTGGGATTATAGGTATGCACCACCATGCCTGGTCTTGGTGGCCAAATAAGTGTACCCAGGAGATGGAGCCATTGTGGTATGTGGTGCTTGGGATCAAGCCCCATCCCTGCACTTGCCTAAGCAGGTGCTTAGTCTGCTGAGCTATCTCACTGGCCCTCAGTAACATTTTTTAAAATTTATTTTATTTTATTTTTTTATCACAGCTTTGTAGTATAATTTCTAGTTAAGGATTATGAAGCCCCCCTGCCTTGCCTTTATTTCTTAGAATTGTTTTTGCTATTCTAAGCCTCTTCTGATCCCACATGAATTTTAGGAATGTTTTTTCTAGTTCTGTGACATATGCTAGTGATATTGTATTTGGGCTTACATTAAATCTGTATAACAATTTGGTATGTACGATATCCATATATACTATGTTGATTCTTAGCAAGGGATATCTTTCCATTTTATGATCTTCTTTAATCTCCTTTTTCAGAGTACTATACAATACAGTGTAGAGATTTTTTCAGTGAGTTTATTTATGTGCAGGAATATTATTGATTTTTTAAACTCATTAACTTTACTGAAAATCAGTAATAATTATATAGCAAGTTAAAAATTATAGACAAATATTGAAATGTGAATGGTGTAAGATATAGACAGAGTGAATTTTAAAATATTTCTGAAATGAATACATAACATGAGATTAATAATAGATTGCACATTAAAATTATTTGTAAATTTAACTGAATATGAACATGAAGAAGAATTTATATATCATTAATATAACAGTTCCCTCTTGCCAAAATCAAGAAACTTATATTCATATAATTAGAATTCTTAAGTAGAATGGGATAGGCAAAAAATATTTAAAGATTTAAAATTTCTGAATTTAGTTAAAATTGTTGCACCACAAGAAAAATGAACCTTTTACACAAGAAATATGAATAAAATCATACCAAGATACACAAAAATGAAATTGTCCAAAACTAATTGTAAAGAAAACACTCATTAAACCATATACATAGAAAAAACATTAGCTATGGAAGAACAAAATTAAATAGCATCTTATTCCACATTAGAAAGAAAAAAGAGCAAGTAGTTAAGAAACTAGACTTATTTATTCAAAAGACTGAGAAAAAAAGATCTGTCTTCACTGAACTTTATACTTAGCAAACATACCTTTGAAAACTAAAAGTAAAATATTTTCCAGTGATACAAACTCGAAATATTCTAACACATCCAGATGTAGCATATAGAAAATAACAAAGACCATAATCCAGAAGGCAAGAGAAATTGCTATATGGTTATGGATAAAAAAGAGCTCTTAAAGTAGTAGTTATGCAGGACTATGTAAAATATAATTATATTAGATGAACCTATTTGACAGGTCATTGAAGATTTCCACAAAACAGTATCAATCTTATGTGAGGTTATACATATATATATATATGTATATTCATATTTGTGTATGTATGTGTATAAAAGAAAATGAAAAACTAATATAAAGTCAATGGAAAATGAAAATACAGTTTTATAAGTTTTTAATGCTAGGAGAATATATCATTCCATAAGTAGATTGTAGGTCAAAGAAACAGGATAAATCATAAAACAAAAATTAAAACTATATAATATTCAGAAAAATAATTAAATATTAATGAATTCAAATTAAATATTTCAAAATAATATTCAAAAATTAAAATTAAGTTGCAAGCCCCACTAAGAAGCCAGAATGTAGTGTATCATGTGTATGAATCTGTGATCAATTCAGACTACTCACATAGTATTTTTTTAGGTTAATATATATAAAAACATCAACTAAGAAAAAGTTTTCATGATAGTAAAGAATTACTAAGAAGGAAACAACAAAAACACTGGAATGGCAAATATATAACTAGCACTTCTAATGGTTTTGGGATAGGATATTGCACAAAATTCTAGTATGTGATGGACATGGACAGTATCCATGATGCTTACTGGTGGTCAAGTATCACTTGTGGGACTAACCTATTGCTATTTCCTTGATATCCACCCTGTAGACCCAGACAGAATCATGCCCCATATAGTTCAGGAGAAGTCCATTTGTAGAGTATGCTGATGGAAATACTTTGCTGCTGTATAGAAAAGAATAATTGAAAACTGCTGTTGTATTCCACTTTTTCTCCTGTGTTTAATTGTTTGCCCTATTTGGTAGATTCTTTCCATTCTCATTCATGGAGTTGTGGTCATTTTGATCGCTCTCTGGAATATCTTTTAGTAGTCTATGTAGGGTTGGCTTTGTTCTCATGAAATTCTTTAGTTGTTCTTTGTCATTATATTTCACTTCTCCATTAAACTTGAAAGAGAGTTTTGTAGGGTATGTCAGTCTCGGTTGAAATTTGTTTTCTTGTAAGACTTCTTGATTTGATGGTTTGTGAAGAGTAATCTGCTGTTATTCTGATGGGTTTTACCTTAAATATAATGTGTTTCTTTTCTCTAGAGGCTTTTAGTATACTTTTTCTGTGCTCAATTTCAGAGATCTTGATTATATGTGTCTGGGTATGGTTCTAATTGGGTTGATGTTATTTGGAGTTCTGTGTGCTTTGATTATCTGAATGTCAGAATATTTCCCCATATTTAGAGGAAGGTTTCTGCCATTTCTTCTGCCAATATTCTTTTTCAATCATTTGTATTAACTTCTTCTTTCTCATTGATGCCTATTAGTCTTACGTTGTTCATCTTTGCATCGTCTTGCAGATGCTGAATTATTTTTTCCTGCATCTTAGTTGTTTTCTTACCTATTCACTACCTGAAATGGTATCTTCAAGGTCTGAAAATCTATTTTCACTTTTATTCAAACGGTTTTGCCAGCTTGTGATTGAGATTTTAATTTCCTTTGTATCACATTGAATCTGGTTTACGTATTCTATTTATTTTTTATATTTCTCATTGAAAGTTTCCATCATTTTTCTATTCTCCTCTTTGTGTGTGTGTGTGTGTGTGTGTGTGTGTGGTACTGGGGATTGAACTCAGGGCCCTATACTTGCCAACCAAGCACTTATTCTCCTTTATTTTTTTTTATCAATATCTTCTTTAGATGTATTTAGTACTTCTTTCATTATAGTTACCATTTCTTTACTTTAGAAATCATTTCTCATCTGATTTCCTCTATACCTTTCTGTAGTTTTCTTTATTTCAGACATTAATATTTCAGAGATTTCAGGTATATGATTTCCAGTTTCTTCTATGCTATTGTCTCTTGCATTTGTTCTGAGTAGGCTAGGGGCCTGACAAGGCATTTTGCTCCTTCTCTTTGTCATTTTGTGTAGCACTGTCTTCTGATCTTTGGTGTAGAGCTTTGGTAGTGTTAGTACCTTAGCACCAGGTCCAGACCTACTAATTTCAAACTCATCCAGGTGGGTGTGGCCTGGGTCTGGTTGCTCTGCTTCACTTCTTCCTGCTCAGCCCTTGGTAGTGAATTCACTGTGCCACTCTAGCAAGATGTTCTCTCCTGGATTAGTTGGCTGGGTCTTGCTTCTAGCTCTCTGTAGGGAGTTCTGCCACAGGGTTCCACACTAGGCCTATCTAATGGAGGAAGTTCCACTCACGCTCTAAGCTTGGGTGCTGGCTGGAGTGAGGGTCTGGCAGGCCCCTGGTAATCCCGCTCACACACCAGGCCTGCATGCTGATTGAAGTCCACTATTGATTTTTGAGTATTGACTCTGTATCCAGCTAAAGACTGAATTGATAGTTACAACTAGAAATCTTTTAGTCGAGTTTTTGGGATCTTCTATATAAAGTATCATGCCATCAAGCCCAATGTCGCGCGCAACCTCGCCAGCAAGGAAGACGCAACAATAGACTCTTCTTTCAGCGGTTTATTCAGGACCCTTTAACAATCTTCTTCTACCTCGAGGGTAAGCCCACTCTTAGCTAAATACCTTCTGGGCGTCCAATCCCGGAAGGCCACGAGAGCGTCACCAATAGGTCCAGGTACGGGGAAGTGAGCCATAGCTTTAGCCTTAGCCATATATGGAGTTGTTTATCATGGAGAGCACTCACCCAGCGGGGGGTGGAAGGCCGGAGCCAGCACCATCTTTCAGGCGCGGCTATTCGCAGCTCTCTACAGCCCAAAGCAAATAGGAGAGAGGAAATTATAAGGATTGGAGCAGAAATTAATACAATAGAGACTAAGAAAATAGTACGGAATCAATGAATCGAAGAGTTAATTCTTTTAAAGATTAAATAAATTGATAAGCCTTTAACATCTTTATCAAAAAAAGAAAAGACTCAAATTCATGCAATTGGGCATGCAACAAGTGAAATCACAGCAGATCTTGTGGAAATCTAGATCAGTAATATCTACTTTGAGAACTTTTACTCAAATATAATGGAAAAAACAGAAGAAATAAACAGATACCTGAATACATAAGAACTCCTGAAAATGGATTGAAAAAATATAAAAATTCTAAATAATCCAATAGCATTCAATGATGTTGAAAATGTAATTGAAAACTTGCCAGCAAAGAAAAGCCCGCATCCTGATGAATGAATTCACTGCTGAATTCTATAAGAAATTTAGAGATACAATGTCATTGCTCCTCAAATTCTTCAATGAAATTGAAAGAGAAACCATACTCCCAAAATAGAAAAGAGTCCAACCAACAAAAAAACTATAAGCCAATCTCCCTAATAATCCTAGACAAAAAAAAAAAAAAAAAAAAAAAAAAAAAAAAAAAAAAAAAAAAAAAAAAAAAAAAAAAAAAAAAAAAAAAAAAAAAAAAGCTCCTCAGTAAGATGCTGACAAACAGAGTACAGCAAGTCATAAGGAAGATTTTCATCTTAAGGATACAGGGATGGTTCAACATATTCAAATCAATAGAGCCAAAGACAAAAATTACATGATCATCTCAGTAGACACTGAAAAAGCATTTGACAAAGTCCAATATCTATTCATGATTTTAAAAAAAAACCTATAGAAAACTAGAATAGGTGTTCTTCACTTTAATCTGAAAAAAGCCATCTGGGACAAACCAACAGCAAACAACATACTAAACAGTCAAATACCAGAAGTTTTTGCTCTAAGATAAGGTCTACTAGATGTCCACTATCACTATTCTTTTTTTTTTTTTTTTTTTTTTTTTTTTTTTTTTTTTTTTTTTTTTTTTTTTTTTTTTTTTTTTTGTCTTTTTGAGACAGGGTCTCACTGTGCAGTTCAGGCTGGCCTTAAGCTCACTTTGTAGCTCAGACTGGTCTCGAACTCACAACAATCCTCCTGCCTCAGCCTCCCTAGTGCTGGGATTACAGGCATGCGCCACCACGCCCGGCCACTATCACTATTCTTATTCAATATCATTCTAGAGTTATTTGCCAAAGCAGTTATACAAGAGAAGGAAGTAAAGGAATGAAGATAGGAAAGGAAGAAGTTAAATTATCCTGTACATTTAGAACTGACACATTAGGACAGAGATAAGGAGAGAGAGAATCATGAGAAAAGAAATTATGAGGCATTTGTTAGAGCATTAATTCTTATTTACTGTGAAAACATTAAAGGAAGAAAATTTAGACAATTTGGTAATGACATGGTGTTCTCTTCGAATTTTGCCGTTTCTATTCATTAGGGCACCCCTACTTAACATGGGTTGTTTGGGATATAATCACCAGAATTTAAGCACTACAGAGGAAGCCTACACAGTGCTAGAAACAAGAGAGCCTTGATTTGTATTTGCTGAGTAAATAGAGTTGCTAAAGGTAAAGCAGCAGATGATATGGAGTATTAGAGTTGTTTTGAACTTCCTCATGTTCTTACATACAGTGTGTATGTGTGTTCCATTCCTTGGCACTTAGAAAAAAAAGAATGTTAAAGACGACTCATTGCCATGTAAAGAGAACACTGCAATATCCACACAGGGAAGTTTGGAAAATTACTGAAGTTAGCTCATTAACAGAAGGTGCTTTACCTTTTGCTTCTTTCACATAAACCATACTTGGGACCACCTTTGGAATATTTCAATCTACTCTATTGACAACACATTGCAATTAGAATTTTCATTCTCATAGTGAGTTGAGTCTTTTGTGTTGGTTCAAGATTTTTTGTCTTTTCTTCCTGCCACTCTTGTACAGAGAAGTTTATAACATGGTCAAATAGTTCCCATGTTCATGTTCCATGGTTCCCATGTGGGACTGCAGATGGTTGTCCCTGTGTAAAACTATGAAATATATTTGCTAGTTTGATAGACTTATAAAACATGCATTGGAGAAGAAAGGTGGACAGTCCAGGCCACCCTCATGGGTTTCATAGTTAAAAGAACTTTAGGAGGCTGTTATAACTAATGCCATTGGCTGTCCGCATTCTCTGGAGCCACATGGCATGGTTCAGTTTACATGAATTGAACATATTGGTATCCTTAATGTCAGTTTTAATTTAATATATTTTGGGATGAGTTCTGTTCCTTCATTTAGTTATTATTGCATTGTTTAACAAATTAACTGAGTACTTACTGGTTAACAGGAGCTGGGCGGATAGTTTCAAAAACTTTGAAGAGTACAAAGATAAGGCCCAACCTTGCCTGCAAGGATTCAAAGTATAGTTGATAAAAGTGAAACAGCAAAAAAATCAATACAATATTAGAGGCATGTCTCAGTTACTCTTTTTTCATTGCTGGGACAAATACCCAATACTCAAAATTAGGGAAGGAAAGCTTTATTTAGCTCACAGTTACTTGAGGTCTCAGGTCATACTCAGTTGGCCCCAAGGCAGAGCAGCACATGGCAGAGGACACTCTTTCTTAGCTGTAACCAAGAGCAGAGAGAGGGAAGGGAGTGGCAGAAGCTCAGGCAGCTAGCTAGCAACTCATCTCTCCTTACTTTTTAATGTAAATTACCTGCCCCAGGTCAAGTGCAGCATCCACATCCACAATAATCAATCACACACTCCAGAATCCACCCCATGACAGCATGAGGCTTTGGGGGGGGGGGATACCTATGCACAAGGCACAATGTCATAAATATGCACAGGGCTTTATAGAGCAGAGTATCCAAGGAGTAGGAAAAGGCAGGAATTGGGAAACAGTTAAGGAAAGTTTCTAGTGAAGTGTCTCTTCAAGTTGAAAGGATCCATGGAGTTAAAGCCATGGAGGGCAGTGTACGGGATTTTAGGTTATGACATAGAGGTCAGGAACAGAATGATGAGTTCAGGCAGTAATAAGCTGTTCATATCAATAGATGTGAGCAGCTAATGAGTAAATATGTAGGGACAGGACAGTGGAGTAGGTACAAAAGAACATCGTCAGTGCCTGGTGTGTAAGGAATAGTAAGTAAATATTCATGGAAAGGAAAGGGACAGTGGGACATTGATGAAATACTTAGGAAAAAGAATTGCATGACCAGTTATCTATGTGTACATAAGATTAAAGATATGAGAATCAATAACAAAATAATTCAGGTAAGAGATGACAGTAGTAGCATGAAGTCAAGAGGAGGTCAGGTTATGGCTTAGAATGGAGAATCTAAAAAATGTAAAACAAAGAAGCTAAATCTATCAGGATTTGTGAGACAAAGAGACAAAAATGACACTTGGGTTTAACTTTTAAAACTTAGAGCCATTTTTTTCAGCGAAATTATTGAAAATTTGAAACTGTAATTCCAGAAATGAAAATAGGGTCTAATATTAATTCACCCTTATTATTCACTCAGTTATAGTTGGGAAAGATTGTTTTATGAAAAAGGAATTCATTTTATGTTGAGTTTGGAAGTAAGCAGCATATTGAAGATATAGAAAATCTCTGCTAATACTACTCTAGTGTTGGAGATGATTTATTGCATTCTGTACCATAGCTGCTCTAAAATAGAAGCACAGTGGTCAGTGGCATTAATATTTTAATGCAATTCTGTTTTATGCCATTATAGTATCAGCTGATCAATGACCAAGTTTCATGTGTAGGAGCCCTATGTTTAGTTAGTGGATACTCCATTAAAACTGGTAGTCAGGGAGTCTTTAACAAAGGAAGATGCATATTTAAGCCAATCTGGAAGAGCTCTTATTTAGCTGAGGATTGGCACCCAGAAATGTATTGGCCTGGTGTGTATTATTGCGAAGCAATGGCAGTGTACACAACTGTGACAGGCTGTTTGGTACAGGGAAAGATCTTAAGACTATAAGACCCAAAATCAGTAGGGGAAAGCCTTGTATGGTTTTATCCCATAGGCAATGAGAAAACATCAAAAGTCTTCATATAGAGTAGTGACATGATCAGTTTTAGGATGATCTCTCTGAAAGCAATTTAGAAGATGAACATAGACAGAAGGTAACAGGGAGGACAGTTAGAAAGCTATTGCATAGTCCAGGTAATGGTCTCCAGCAAGTATAGAATGCCAAGGGAGGCTATAAGAGCCTGTTTATTGGAGTTAAATGAAATAAGTAGTCTCCTGCTATCTGTTCACTGCCTTGGCATGATCATTCATATTTGGGCCCTCATAATGAAGCCTTGGGTTAGTTGACCACCCCAAAGTCAGGAGCTTTACATTGTGTACTGTGCAATCCTCCAATAAGTATCTCTACTTGGCCTGATCTGATGGCTGGGCCAATGACTAGGAGTTGTTAGGCTGGAATGAAGATGTAGAGATCAGCTAATTATCACCTCATCTCACTGAAACAGACCTAGAGAGCCTGAGAATAAAAATGAATGTACATGCTGCCTTAGACTTACTAAAAAGCTCTTTCAAAACAAATGCTGTGAAGTTAATTGGAGTGTAGAACCTGATGCTCTGTAGAAACTAGAAGTTGCCAAATATGAAGGCCCTTTGTACTTTAGAGGCAGCCCTGACCTCAAATCCTAATGTAAAAGAAAGATTTAAGGGAATTAAAAAGTGACATGCTTTTGGCTGAAGGATCCCAGTTGTCTTGAAATCCTTCTTCATGCAGGCTTGAGTTTCTTGGCGTGATGGTGCAGTGGGGCTCCTAATGTAGCAGACCTCTCCCATGGTACACTGAGGAGCAGGAGAAGCACCTTTTCTTATATAAAGTATCAGACTTGACTTAAGAGATCTGGGTGCAGTGAAACCCTGTAGACTCTGTGCTAAATACATTTTTAAAAAATTGAAAAAGATATCTGAGTGCAAATCCCAACATTATCCAAATCCAAGACTTTAGCAGGTTTTTACTTTCAATGCTGCCTTGGCAGGTGCCCAGCAGGTAGTAGATACTCACTAAAACATCATTGTCTATGTTTCAAGGGGCAGATTCTCTTCTGTGTATGAAGCAACTTAGTAGAGTTTTCTCACACAGCAAGACTCAGAGAGAGCCAGCCAGCTAGGTGAGGCTGTGGCTTCTGTTTCCTGGTGATGGCCATGGGGGGTTTGGCAGATCTGCTGACCAGACTTTTCCCTCTTCCCTGTGCAGCTTTAGTGAGGCTTCCTGGAGCTGTTTTCCTTTCAAAAAGGATGGCCTTCTGTGTCCTCCCATGATTTCAAACAAGTAAGATCATGTTTTGTAGACATAAGATGGTTTCTTGTAAGTGAAAGAAAAACCACATGGCATGTTTGCTGTAGGGAGTTTTTATCATCTCCTTAGTAAATAATCCTACCTCCTTCTTCTCCCATAATATCCTTTTCTGCCACCATCACAAATTCTCCCATAATTACTTTTCTACATTTGAAAGCAAATAAAGAAGTATTTTATACAGTATAGTATAAGATGATTTATGTTACAAGTGTGCGCTTATTCACACACACACACACACACACACACACAATAAAAAACAGAATGGTGAGAGAATTAGGAGTCTTGGGTGGCAGGGAAATCAGGTTGTTATTTTAAATAGAATGTTCAGGTTAGGCCTCATCTAGAAAATGTGATTTGATGGAAACAGAAAGATGATGAGAAGGAGGTTGCCCTGGTAATATGGCAGAAGGCAAAGGAAACATCTCATGCACAGGCCTTGAGGTAAAAGCAGGGGACAGCAAGGGGGCCAGGCTGGCTGGAGCAGTGAGACCTATGCATCAGAGGAACATGAATCAGAGAGCGAATGTGATCAGATTATGCAAAGCCACTGCTTCTCCAGCTGCCTGTGATGAAGGACCTGTACTTTAAAAAATATGTATTTTGTTTATTTGGCACAGGGTCTTGCTATGCAGTTTGGACTCATATTGATCCTCCCATCTCATCCTCCCCAGAACTCGGATTACAGGTTTTTACCACCACACCCAGTTTTGGTGGCTGGCTTAGTGCACCCAGGGTTCCAGGGCTGGCACAGCGTGTGGTACCAGGGATGGAACCTGTGTCCTTGAGCTTTCCAGGCAGGCACTTAGACCACTGATTCATCTACCCAGCCCCAGGACCCATATTTTTCTTTACTGAAGATCAATGTTTTATATAAAATTTACTGAAAATGAGTTATTAGAAAGTGAAATGTTTCAAAGTCCAGTTTTGAAGTTTTGTTTTGAAGTGCAAGTCCAGTGTTTCATTATTGCATCATATAAATCTTAACAAAATTAGAATAAAAATTTCTTAAGTGTCAGCTTTTCCTTTTTTTACTCATTTCCTCATGCACTAGGAGCTCACACTTTGGACTCGAGCCAGGCTAGCATTCACACTGAATTGCACTGAGAGCCTCTGTAAGGAATTGGCCCTTACTCCAGCACAAAGAACTCCTAATTTCATACAGAAGATGGCCCTGGTCTAACTCACATTCTGTTATGAATCACTTGGCTAGAGGATGGAATGCAAGGAACCTAGGGAAGGAAACAGGAATACCTACCATAAACTTGATAGCCAAGAGATGGTGGTGGCTTAAATCAGAATGGTAACATTGGAAAAGATAAAAAGTAGTTGGTTGTGAATATATTTTTAAGGGAGATCCCACATAATTGCCTGGTGGATTTAGATGGAAGTATAAAGGAATGAGACAAGTCAAGGATCATTCTGAGGTTTCAGCTTGTGTAATGCAAATTATACAATTTTTGGTGCTATCTCCTGAGATTGAAAGGGGGCTGAAATGGAAGACATTGGGTGAAATCAAGAGTTCTCTTTTATGTATTTTTTTAAATTTGATTGTCTGTGCATTAGAGAATTATTCAAGTGAATTTAAACATCCTGATATTACATAAAGACCTATGACTAAAAATAGACCCTTAGGGATAGAGAAAACTTGAGCAGCTTTTTAATTGTATCATCTCACCTTTACCTTTCACCTCCAAGGCAGGGAGCAATTATTGTACTTAAGAGGACCTAAGTACAAGAGAACCTCCACCTTTATTGTCCTCTTAATATTAAACTCCTCCCCTTTTGGAAATTATTACATTTGATACCTAGTTACAAGTAGGAGAACTGTTTCCTAGTTTCAAGGTTTGGATAACCCTAAAGTCCCAGAGACAGCAATAGAATTTATTAAGATTAAAGAGCAGTCTGGCTGCATCATCTGCCATCTATTTGACTGCCAGGATGAATTTGGCTTCTCTGACTGACAGTGATTATAGCATGTGTAGCCAAACCTTAGTGATACTAAACATACAATAGCTCTGTCTAATGAAAAGTTTTACAATGTATGGTACAAAAGTATGTGGTGGTCATAAGCCATTCTTTACAATATGTAATACGTATGCTTACACTTAACAAAGACTTGAAGGAAATGCATTGAAATTTATGTGTTAGGGTAAGAGACTCTAAGTGCTACCTTCATAAATATGTTGATTTATAATCAAAGCAAAATCTACGGTTATCAGCAGTAATAATGATGATTAGCAGTGAAAATGTATGTGACAGATTTATGAACTTTTCCTTTTCTTGGGCTTCCACAGCTTACTATCTGCTATCTGGATATGCTGATGACCAGTGAGGAGCGCCGCAAGCAGCTGAGGGACCAGTACTGCTTTGATTGTGACTGTTTTCGGTGCCAAACTCAGGATAAGGTATGATGAATAGAACCATTTCCAGGTAACATCTCAATGATCTTACTGAGAATCTGCTTTTATTTCACTAATTCAAAAATAAAAGTCCTTAGCCTTGATAGGAAACAAGGGTAAATAAAATAGATCTTTAAGCTGCAGAGATTTTATTTCTTGGAACATCTATCAACCACAAAATTGGGATTTAAGCACAGTAAGTATCTATTCAGCCAAGAGTGTAGAAGGAGTAAGACATTAACTATGTGACATTAATGTAATCAAAAAGACATAAAATGTCAGAATGCTATTAGAGCATATAGCAAGGTTTACTCACATTATTATTGATAATTATTGTTTAATAATAAATATACCAAGTTTTATGTGTTTTTTTTTCCTTGAGAATTTGTTCTAAAAAGGCTTTCTACTAGCAACATCTATTCACTGAGGAAAGAAGAGTCAAAACAAATGCCGTAACTACAAGTGAATAAACTATTCTAATATTATTCATATAGCTTCCTTATTTTGAAATTTATTTACTTTTAGCTTGTACATAATTAAGTTATCTGATAAAGTCTTACTTTTGCAAAATGCTTACATTTAGATATTTCTCTTGTAATTATTATCTCATTAACTGTCAGATACTTATAACAAATGAGAAAACATCTACAAAATGTTCAGATATGGCCGGGTGTGGTGGCACATGCCTGTAATCCCAGCACTCGGGAGGCTGAGGCAGGACGATTGTTGTGAGTTCGAGACCAGCGAGCTTAAAGCCAGCCTGAACTGCATAGTGAGACCCTGTCTCAAAAAGACAAAAAAAAAAAAAAAAAAAAAAAAAAAAAAAAAAATGTTCAGATATGCTCCTTGGGTAGAATGAAGGAAAAAGTGGCTAGACCAAGTCTCACAGTCACTCTTGACTAGCTCCAGTGCTTTTGTCACTGTTCCACAGCTTCCTGTGACTCCTGCTGGTAGCTCAGAGACAGATATTTGCTGTCACTGCCTGAGAAAGGACCAGGATTTCATTCTAAAAGCTACAGAAGTAAGCAAACAAAATTCATTTTATATTAAAAAGAAATTTCTGGAACAAGTGAGGAAAAGTAGATCCATTGCTGACAGCAGGACTCTGTTCAGTCCATTTTACTGATAGCATTTTGCCCCCACAAGCATGCCAGCAACCATAGCGTGTCCTCTGGGATCCCACCTGCTCTAGCCCCAGGCTGTAATCTGGAATGGCCCTAAGCTAGCGTTCTACCAGCATCCCTGGTTGGGAATGAGAAGGCTCCCAAATTAAGCTCCCTTTTAGTTCCATGAGTCTGGCAAAGCTTTAAAGAAATTTTTGAATGAGTATGTTTTATTAAAAATTGAGGGTTCACTTTTGATAATGGTTGAGATCTGGACTGTAAATAAACAATAACTCACCCAAAACTGGCTTGAGTAGGTGAAGTGCATTTGTCTTAAAAATTCTAGAGAAGTAATCCAATATGAAAGCAGCTATGCACAGCTTTCATCATAAACCCTGAATCATTTTGTGTTCTTCTTTATCCATCTCTATGAGATTTTTTTCTCATAGTCCTGAGATGACTGCCCCATGAATGTTTACAAAATCCAGACAGGAAAAGGATGACGGTAAAAGGCAAGGAGCAAGAGAAGTCTTCCTAGGAGTCTTCCATCATATTTCATTGTTACAGCCATGTCACTCTTCACTGTAAAACATGCTGGAAAAATGTGTTTTAGTTTTTCATATTTGGTACAAGACGAAGACAAGGAAGGAGAAGTGTATGACTTTTAGCCTGTCCACAATGCCTAGATCCCATTGACACCATTCTCTTTACTTTCTCTTACTCTGTTAGACTAAAAGTTTGTTTAATATTATGTTAGTTGAGGTTCTACTCAATTAGGTGTTGTTTTTTAGTGGGGATACTTTATGAGAAATGAATCATTAGACAGTTTTGTCATTATGTAAACACAAAGTAACCCAACATACTATTTTCCATTAAACTTATTTTTTAAATACAAGGAGTACATTCTAAAATAATAATAAAGTATAGCATACTACAATCATTAAATAGTAACCTAGTCATTTATATCATTATCAAGTATTAGCACTATTATAATTATATATGCTACACCTTTGTACAACTGGAAGCACAGCCAGCTTGCTTCCACCACCATCACCATAAACACATGAGTAATGTGCTGAACTAGCACAGTGATTATGACATCGCTAGGCAGTAGGACTTCTTTTTTCCATGCTACTCTTATGGGGCCACTGTGTTATATGCAGTCTGTCACTGACCAAAATACCATTGTGCAGTTTATGAGTCTGGGGAGCAGGTAGACAAAGAGAAAGAGAAAGAGATGGATTATAAGAAACTAACTTATGTAATCATGAAGGTCGTGAAGTCCCAAGATCTGCAGTGGCAAGCTAGAGACCCAGGAGAGCCAGCTGATAAAGGCTAAGTTTGAGTCCAGGTTAAGACCCAAGAAAAGTTGTTATTTCAGCTTAAGAACAAAGGCAAAAATATGACCAATGTCTCAGTCCCAGCAAGAAGTCAAGAGTTCCCTCATATGACGGCAGCCTTCTTTGTTTCTTCAGGTCTTCTGCTGATTAGGTAAGAAACACTCACATCAGGGAGATTTGTATGCATTCTCATGAACTTAGAAGTGGAGACAAGGCCAGTGCAGATGTGGTTACAAAGGTGGTAGGCGTCTTGGTTCCCTATCCACTAGCCTCCTCAAACCCACAGATTTTTATCATTATTCAGCCCAAGAGAACAGATCATCAGTGATTTTTCTTCTTTATAAGTAAATTAGTCTCTTTTTGAACATTGGACTTGACTCTATATTTCTTACATGAAACATTTTTTATGTCCTCTTACCCTCTGGCACTGAACTTGGTACTCTCTACTGTCTGCTTCTAGACCTGAGGCCATGCAGCTTTGGCTTTGCTTACTCCTTTGCCTTTCTCTTTTCTTTTGGTCTAAGATGATACTTATCTTGTTTCTGAGTTGGAAAAGCTAATTTTGGCTTCTCTTTTTATGTTTTTACCTGCCATTACTATAGGTTTGGTATAGGTGGGAGAGTTTCCAGGTCCAAACGTCTTGATTACAAATCTGCAATTCACCTTTCAAGTACATTCAAGAATCTGAGTCTTTAGAAGCAAAAAGACAGTGTTAGGATAAACAATGATCTAACTTTTCTGAAGGCTCCCAAGCTTAGATGCACCACCTTTTACACAGCACCAGCCAGTCTATGGTACAGGGGAGCTATATCTTTTTTGATCCTAAGGCCTTTTGTGAAGAGGGTTGAGTGGAGTCATTCTGAAAATAAAAACATTCTAGAAATAGCTTAAATTGTGTGTGGGTGTGCATGCAAAATCTCATTCCCTGTGGCTGCACAATTGTAGCCCAGATAACTCTTTATTTTCTCATGGAAAAAAAAAAGTTAATAATCATGTTTACTAATTATTTCAGTTTCTTTTTATAAACCCTGTTTGTAACATGGAATTGCTTTATATCAGTCCTTTGTGAAATCTTGTGCAACACCTCTGAATTTCAGAGTGGTCCTCTACAAATAAATGGCCTACGCTGGTGCAATGGCAAATGGTCTTAATTCCTCTGTGAGAGCTGTTACTCTTTCACTGGAAACCTGGGAAAAGGTGCAGGGAGAACCAAAGGAGAAAACAATGCTTGTGTGGAGAAGTAAAAGTGTTAAGAGTTAACACTATATAAAAAAGAAATGAGTCTTCTGCCCCAGAAAGTTCCTACAGAAATAACTCTATTTGAAATGTGAGCAAAATTGCTTAAAGGTCATTAGTAAACCAAGATTTTTTTTTTCTGGTGCTTTCCTGTATTTTGCTAAATTAATTACAAGTAGGACTGTTTTGTGGTAGGATGATGAACCTAACTGAAGTGTTTTTTGTATCAAATTTTAGGGGCTGTGTGTGTGTGTGTGTGTGTGTGTGTGTGCAGGGTCTCACTATGTATCTCAGACTCATAGTGATCCTCCTGTTTTCAGCCTCACTAGTGCTGGGATTACAGGCCTGGACCACCATGCTCAGTCTCAATTGCCATTGCAGCACACCCCAGGGGCAGGGCCAGTGCAGCATGCAGGGCCAGCAATCAAACCCTGGCCCCTACACTGCACTAGCTTAGTCCACTGAACTATTGTATCAAATTTTAATAGTCTAAACAAAATGTTTCTTGTCTCTAAAGTTTTCATCATAACCAAAGTATATTATCTTCAAGAAAAATAGAAAGACTTACCAAGGACATAGAGAGAGAGAGGGAATGTGTGTGTGTGTGTGTGTGTGTGTGTGTGTGTGTGTGTGTGTGTGTGTATGCACATGCAGCAGTCAAAACCTAACACTGTGTTACCTATGCATTTTTTGTCTAAGTAACCAGAAGAATGAGTTTCTTCAGAATGAATGCTGGCTGGCTGGCTTTCCTGTTTAAAAAAAAAAAAAAGAAAGAAAAGTTTATTGACTTCATAACCACATAATCCCGTCTGCAATGCTGCTGTGAAATACTGGGAGAGGCTTCTGGCACCATACAGTGAGCTGTAAAGTTGGCTAGGAGGTAAATAGTGTTGGTCTTGTGCTCGCCTTAGAATGGGCTGCTCACACATCCCAGGATGAGATGCTGCATCTTTTACCTTTTCCTAAGGACAGACATCTGCCTGGCTCCTTCATGTGGTTCTATTTGGCTCAAGAGCCAACCTCAGGGGTATGAAGAGGTTCTCTCCCCAGTTTGTGGTGACATCAACACAATTTTAGAACCTTTCCAGTTCCTACACACACATTCTTTTCTCCTGATTTTTGTTCTGCAGGAAGCTATGACCAGGGGACAGGTTCACTGGCTGCAGCTGATGTCACCCAAAGAGTTGTGTTCTTAGGAATGAAGCAGTAGCCCCAGCCTGGCACACTACACAGAGAGGATTGTAGAGCAAGGGGTCCCTTTAGAGAATATTATAGATGTGAATGCACCTGGTAGTTTGGTGCTAGTTATTAGATGTGAGGTGTTCTGTTGAGTTCCTTACAGGCCTCATCTCATGTAACCTCTACAGCTCTGTCAAGGTGATGGTTACTCCTATGCCCATTGTACAGATGAGGTCTTTGCGGCTTTCCAGAGTAGTCTTAATTACTCCACTGTGCTGTACAAAAAAAAAAATTTTGTACCATTCAGATTGTATTTACTCTTTCAGGTTCTTACCCTAGCAAGACAATACAATATTCAAACGTGAGTGTCTGATTTATTTAAGAATTTATTGAGAGAAAGAAAGCTGTCTAGAAGTACAGAAGGTGTCTGGAAAATGAGTTATCCCCAGAATTTTATTTCCCTATCTTCCTTTTTAACAAAATAGAGGAAGAACTTCTATAGAGAAGACCCAAGTCACAGTCCTCACACCATCCCCTCCTTTTCATCTTCCCTTCTTCCTTCCAGGGACCCTCAGTACACATATGTAGTGCCTCAAGTGTGCAATAAAAATTGGCCTCCAATAAAACTACGTTGCAAAAAATGGGAAAGAAATAATTTGGAAAAAGTAAAAAAGTTGAGAAAGCAGAGCTTCAAGAATTTGTGGTAGAAAAAGTACTGGACCAACATGTAGTGAATGGGAAGGGGGAGTATTTTTTTATTTTTATTTTTTTTGGTGGAACCAGGGATTGAACTCAGGCCTTTGCACTTGCTAGGGAAGCACTTATTCTACTGAGCCATCTCCCTGACCCCAAGAGTGTTTTCTAAAGTAAAAGGGTACATGGGAACCTGAAGAAAATTTAGATCGTCCAGAGCTAATTGAAGCATTTCTTAATTCTCTAAAGGCCAGTAAAGCAAAAGATGGTACGAAAAGAAAATCTTTTTCTGACAGTGAATCTGATGGTAGCAAATTAAAGAAAAAGAGAGATGCTGTTGACAAACCCAGAGGCTTTGCAAGAGGTCTTGATCCTGAACAAGTAATTGGTACCACAGATAGTAGAGGAGAACTGATGTTTATCATAAAAGGGAAAGATTCAGATGAGGTTGACCTACAGCTGGCAAAAGAGGCAAATGTCCTCAAGTCATGATTGCTTTTTATGAAGAGACATTAACTTGGTGTTCTTGTCCAAAAGATGAAGCTCAATACATACATACGTATATTTATATATGTGTATATATACATATACATATATATACACATATATACATATATATACATATATATATAATAAATATATATCTATTATATAATATATATTATATAATGGGTCTTAGTTTTGATTTACTAGAAGCATCATTCTAATGAAAATCATTTTTAATATGTTGCTTTTGAAAGTAATATTTGGGGGAGTTGTTGGGTTTTGTTTTACATCTATTGCACTGGTTACTTTGAACAAACAAAAGCTTTTGTAGTTATTTCCTTTATCAGAAAACAGCATTTGATAACCTGATATATTTCCTCCGCTTTTCTAAGTGTTGGAGAAATTTTCCATAGTCACACTTAATCAGAACTCATGTTTTAGCTCACATGCTTAAGGCCAATTCTGATTTTTTTTGTGTGTGTGTAAATAAAATGCTGATGTAAGTGGGCTTTGTTTTGTTTTTAGACATTCACTAAAGCAAAAATTATAGGTGATAAGCTCATGTTTGAGATGCCGACATGAGCATCCTAAGTCCCTTCCAGTTAAGTAGACAGCTTTCCTAAAGTCATAATCTTCAAGTTAAATAGATGACTCTGTGATTGCACAATAGAAAGGGAGTATTTACAAAGCAGCTATATCAGAATCCCTGTCTATGTCTTTAGTCACAAAAGTGCAGCAGTTTACTTGCATGATTCCTGAAAAGAAAAATTCTTAGCTCTACCAACAGCTTCACCACTCAAATAAAGTAGCAAATCAAAACCTAGTTTAGGAAGACTTCTTAAGATCACATTATAGATTCCTCATGACCATTACTTTACAACAAGTTGAAATCTGTACTAAGAAATCAGGATTTAGGGGCCAGGGAGATGGCTCAGTGGAATAAGCACTTCCCTGGCAAGTGCAAGGACCTGAGTTCAAATTCCTAGTTCAAAAAAAAAAAAAAAAAAAAAAAGAATCAGGATTTGTGGATGTTTTAATACTTGGCTAATGGAAGCCTACTGAGTGGCTAGAAATGTTCACAATTTTTCATCTGTTAGAGCAAATGAATGAACAATTTATAATCTAATTTGTGTGTGTGTGTGTGTGTGTGTGTGTGTGTGTGTGGTACCAGGGATCAAACTTGGGACGTTGTACTTGCCAGGCTGGCACTTATGCCACTGAACTATCTCACCAGCCCTCATAATCTAAATGATTGACCTGCATGTTTTTCTTGACTCCAACTTGTTCCTTACAAGCTCATTCTTTTCAATATTCAGGTTACTGTTTTCAGCCAAAGCCATGAAAACAACTTTGTAGTAGTCAGAATGTTATCCTTTTATTTTCTATTTACTTTATTGAAAGTAATGATGAGCAGTGGTCAATAGTTTTATATTCTTTTAAAAAAAACGATTGAATGTGCTGTATATTAGTAAAGCTCAACTATACTTTATATTCAGTAAAGCTCTCCCTATTTCCTGTATGGTTACACCAGGTTTGCTAAATGCAAATGTCCACAACCCACTTTCATCAAAATACACAGTTGCATCACCTCCAGGTTCCCTCATGCCACTTTGTGGGTACCTCTCTGGCCTTGCTCCAACACCTAATGACTCATGACCTGCTGCCACTATGGCTTTACATTTTCCAAATCATCATAGGAATTGAACCAGCCTCATCATAAGTTGAGCTAGCCATTTGATTCTGAATTCTTTCACTTAGTGTAATGCCATTTTATTTTAAAATATAAGTAAAAAGTTTTATCTTGGCAGTTGGTTCTCCTTAATGAAAAATAATATTCTATTGCATAATTATGCTACATTTATCAATTTTCCAATTAAAGGACATTCAGGTTGTTTTCTGCTTTTTGGTAGCTGTCAACAAAACTGCTATGCATATTCACATGCAGGTCATCCTCTGAATATAAATATTCTTTTGGCAATATTTTTATTTAAGTTAATTTTTTATGATAGCAAAATGTATATAAAAGGTACCATGTATGTTTTAATATATGTATATATTATATAATCGAGTTAAACCTGTCTACGTCTTTGAACATTTTTCACATCTTTATGATGAAACAGTAAAAAATCTATCTGCTAGTTTTTTGAGATATCTATGTGCTGGCAGCATCTGTAGTCACCACGTGCTATGCAGTAACACACCAGAACTTCTCAGTACTGTCTAACTACAACTTAGTATCCAGTGATCAACCTCCCCCCTCTCTCCCTTTCTTCTCTTCTCCTTAGCCTCTGGCCACCACCGTTTCTACTCTCAACTTCTATGAAGCTGACATTTTTAGATTTCACAACTGAATGAGATCATGTAGTATTTACTGTTTGGGGTTTGGCTTACTTCCTTAACATGATGATCTCCAGAGCTATACATGTTCTTTCAACTGACAGGATTTTAATCCTTTTATGACTTATTAGTATTCTATTGTATCTGTGTGTTACATTTTCATTATTCACCTTTGATAAACACACTTAGGTTATTTCCATTCCTTCACTATTCAAAGCTGATAGTAATTTCAATTCCCATGATTTGCTGATCAGTCTCTGAATTCCTCACAAAACCTTGACAGTTTCTTTAATCCTCCTACTGCAACTTCTAGTGATCTCTGCTTCCTTTCCCCTTTTGGCCTTCTGTGTGGTTCCAGTGATCATTCAAAAATTACTTTTATGTATTCATTTAACTCAAAAATTGCATCTTTTCCCTTATCTATTCACTAGACTTAGCAGTGAACCTGAAGCCTGACAGTTTTGATACATGATACTTGACTCTAAACCCTTAAGATATGATTAACTTGACAACTTTGGGAATTTAGAGGTCTCTGCCATACAAGTTACACTAACATCCTTCTGTTAGAGAATCAGCAGGTGTAAATTAGAGAATTTCATAACTATTCAGGGCTTGCTGCTTGCCTGCTCATAGCTGCCCCCTGCAGAGTCTGTGCCCCTTTGGAGGGCTTAAGCTGGGAAACTGGTGGCATTAGGGAGCTTCAGGAGGGCTTATAAAAGCAGCTCTGTAAATGTGAATTGTGGTCAGCCAAGTGTGCTTCCACTTTCCTAGACCCCTGCCCTAAAACGTAACCATTTGGGCTCCAAGTAATCATGGCAAATAGAGCATGTGTAATTCTTTATTTTCTCCCAAATACCTGCTGAACTATAGTGAGATAGGCTTTTACCACATACTACTTAGAAACCTAGAGCATTTTTTTTTACTTTACTTAGGTCCATAAACAATTATCACCAGGGCTAAATGCTGTATCAGAAAGAGTCAGTTAAATTGGAATAGTTGGCAGAAACTTTAAGCCTATAGTTCAATGTTTTTATTCTACAGGAAAGAGATATGGTTGTGATAACCACTAATTGGCTGGTGCTAGAAAGTCAGATCCAGCCAATCCAGGTACTCTAATACCTGGGACAGTGATCTTGAAACACTGTGGGTATGGTACTGGAGTGTGGAGAAGTTAAAAGGTAAATCAAAGGAGTAAATTAGTTTAGAAGTTCTCTTTTGACTGTTTTACTTGAAATGCCATCTTCGTTTGTTTACTCCTCATTTTATTATTTTTATCCAAGTTTTATGTCTTATACCCTTTAAGCAATGGTATTCTAATATATATATATATGTGTATATATATATATGTATATATATACATATATATTCTCTATATATACACATATATATTCTATATATATACACACATATATATTCTATAATTATAGTCATGGTTTAAGACCTTGGGTTAACTTTGGCTAAAGCAATACATGTTACCTACCTAGGGGAGTAAGACTAGATCCCAAGTATAAAAGGTTAAATCTTTAGCTATTGTAGAGCACCCATAAGCCCTTTGCTCCCAGGTCATATTAAAGACTATAGGTTAGGATTGTCTTTTCTGTTTTAGCCTAAGCATAAGCTTTGTGATACTGCTTAGGACTTAGATGTGTTTCATTGTCTGTTTTATTACTCATTTATAGTGATTTTTTTTATCTCAAATTTTTCAGCAAACCTGCTCAAATCTTTTCCCTTTGCTCTTTCCTCCCTATTGTCTTGCTTTTCTCCATTTCTTCTTCAGTTATGAGGTGAGACTTACTATATGCTAAGGATAGAAATCCTAAAGTGAAAAGATCTGTTCTCTTCTGCAAGTGGTTTCCATTGCAGTGTGGAAACAGGTACCCAGACACACTGTTTAATTCATTGTAGCCTTTATCTGCATTGCTGAGAACTGTGGGAGAAGAAAGGACAAAATCTTCCTGGTTTGAGAAGGAAAAACTTCTTGGAGGAGGAGACATTGACCTAAGATATGAAAACTCTTGGCATTTCTAGTGAGGATAATTCTGAGGGAGCATTTTTGGATGAGGATGCTTCCTAAGAAACATCCCAGAAGCAAAGATATAGTGCCAGGGAACTGTAGATGACTCTGCACTGCTGGAGGATAAAGGCTGGTCAGTTTAGTGATGAGAGCCAAAGTTTGCCAGGCAGAGTCTGGATTTTCATCACTGAAGGATGGGAGACCATGAAAGAACAAGGTGTTGGCTTATGACAAGCAATAGCCAGAAAAGTATGGATGTGTATAATCAAGAAATCAGAAATTATTACACAAAGGTGAATGAAAAAATACAAAAGTAGATATGAAAATGAACACCATTTTCACATGATTACATGCAGAAGAGCTTTTGGAGAGTTGCTTTTGCATATTTACAATAGCAATTTTCTTCTGAACAAAGCATGAGATATTACTGGGTCCAATTAATACCTGGTGTTATAGATTTTGGCTTGTTCCAAATGCTCACCTGCTCCCCAGCTGCCTCTTGCTGCTTCAGTTACAGGTCACAGCATTTCACAGTCATACTGCTGAGGTTAAGATGTACTCCAAACTAGCCCTGCTTCCTGCCTAGTAAATAGGATACACAATGGCTTCCATGGTGGACATCAGCCTGTTTTGTTTTCTTTTAGCCTTTATTTCATCCAATCATTTCAGACCCTATGAATGCTTAATAAGAGAAATGTGGATTCTTTATGTTTCATATATAAATGAGAGTCATGGAATTATTAAAGCATTATTAATTCTTTCCTATGCTTTCAAACATTAAAGTTTGAAAACTGCAGGGAAAGGACCATAAAACAGTTGTTTCCACCTGTGTCATTAAATTGCTCTACTCAATAAATCTTCTCATTCTTAATTTGGAACTGTCTTGCCTTCTCAGAATTTAGTTTATCTTGGTGGTTTTTCCCAATACCTTCTTCTGATAATTCCTTTATGTATTATGTAAAGTAAAATGGAACCCATAAAGTAGCATCCATTTAATAAATTACATTTTGTACAAATTAAATAAAAGCATATTATTCCTAAACAGGCTGTATTTAATATAGGAGAGGACTCTAGTGAGTAACAAATACAACCTCAGAAGATTAAAAAACTGGACTAGCCCAAAATTATATAAGTGAATATTTACTTTTAAAAATTTCTTTATATTATAAGGTTAATTAAAACTTATATAAACGTGGATGCTAACTTTTTTAACTTTGTGTCCATGTTTTTTAGCTCAGCAAAAGACTCAGAGTGATGTTCTTCACATGTTGCTTTCTGCACATGCACTAGAACTATGCTCAACAACCAAATAACTTTAAAAAGGACAAAGAAAATTCAAATGTGGGGCTGGGGAGGTGGCTCAGTGGAATAAGTGCTTGCTTGGCAAGTGCAAGGGTCTGAGTTCAATCTGTGGTTCTGCGAAGGAAGGAAGGAAGGAAGGAAGGAAGGAAGGAAGGAAGGAAGGAAGGAAGGAAGGAAGGAAGGAAGGAAGGAAGGAAGGAAGGAAGGAAGGAAGGAAGGAAGGAAGCAAGGAAGGAAGGAAGCAAGGAAGGAAGGAAGGAGAAAGAAGAAAGAAAAAAGAGAGAAAATTCAAGATGTGCTCAGAAAAGCATCATAGAAAGATGTGACTGTTAGGAATGGTGGAGGGAAGAAGAGCCCTTCAGCTTATAAGAGGAAAGGAAATCTTAGCCAAGTAGAGTGATCTGTACTTTATTTTCTGAGCTTGAAAAAGACTTAAACTACAAGTATTTGGGTTAGATAAGCTGATTGTCTTAGTTACTTTTGTCTTGTTTCTGAGAAAAGATACCCAAAATTCAAAATTAAGGAAAGAATGGTTTATTTAGCTCACAGTTAGTGGAGGTTTCAGTCCATACTCAGCTGGCTCCAAGACAGAGTAGCACCTGGCAGAAGGCAGCCATTTGTGGTGGTGGAAAACAGCAAAGAGCAAAGGAAGGAGCAGCAGCTAGTAAACCTGTCTTCCCTCCTTCCGTTTGTATGCAGATTGTCTGCCCCAGGCCAAGTGTAGCACTCACACCCATACTCCCAGCATTGGATCAAGAATTAATCATAAACTCTATACAAATAGAAAAGTATGACACAATTACAAGGAAAGGAAAAACTTGAGGATTAAACAGTGAAAAGAGCATAAAGAGAAAAGCTAGGAAACATGACAGGGGCAAAGCCATACATTTATATGCACAAGATGGGTAAGACAATGATCCTGAGAACTATCAGCAGGTTGTTGAAACTAGTAGTTACTTGGTGGGATTCTCACCCTGACTAACCATATATGCTGATACCTGTAAACTGAGCGACTGCACTAAAGATAGCAATGTGTATTAGTGGGGCCATGCTTGGAATGCCTGTCATTCTGCTCTTCTAAATACATACATATTATGCTTGTCATGACATTCCAGTTATGGCCAGACTTATCTCAAGTAATTTTTTTAAAAGGGGCAATAAATGACAAAAAGAGATTAAAAAGAAAAATAAAATGTCACAGGACTGTGCTGCTACAATGCTGTATATGGTTAGATTTCTAAATTTCTGTGTAAAAATATGTAACTGTTTATTCACATTTTTAATTTTTTTTAATTCTCTTTCCATATTCTGTAGAAACTGAAAGTTTAACATATCAGTACTTGATGGAAAATACATGTTCCATCTTAGGCCTAAGATGTTTGATATTCAGACATAGTGAGGTTAAATGTAACTGCATGTGTTGTAGGGTAATAATAAGCTTCTCTTCTGGAGGGTTAGCAACTTAAGTTTGCAGACCAAAAATTAGAGAAAAAGAAGGGCACAAGGACAGCCAACATTTTGACCTAGTCTTTCAAGTCAGTGAGGACTCAGGACAGAGGAGAACCTATACTGTAACATCATGTGATTCAGTTGTGTACCAAATTTTCTGATCAAGAAGATTATGGGGCCCCAGAGGAATGTAATCCAATGATGTAGTGTGTGCCTAAAGAGAGTCACATAGAGAGAAAACATTCTCTCAGGCTTTCACAGAGAGCAAATTAGTCAAGCAATGGCTGTGACTCATCTGCATGCCTGACACTGACAAGAGATCTACAAAGTGTGGTACAGGGTTAAAGGATAAACCCTGAGGGTACTAACTGAGAAAGGATTCACGAAGTGCTGTACAGGGTTTCAGGATAAGTCCTCAGGGGACTTGACTGACCTCATCAGGTACAAGAGTTACATTTTTGTTATATAGGTTTTGCTTTATCTTGGTCTTAACCATCCAGCAGATAAGTGTAGAAATGAGGTATGAAAAGTGAAGCCATGTTAATATGCTGAGCTATGGAAGGCTCAAGTCAACAGATCCAGACATTGCCAGTCCTGTGGATAATCCACTACTATTATAGATTACTGGACTATATGGAAATATTTTGCTGAATTCATGCACCTACAACATTTGGATGGCAATGGGATACCCATCTCTGACAAAACTAAACAAAAAAAAAAAAAGGGAAATAAATGAAGGACAATTTTGTATCTGCATATACGAAATAGTTAGGATAGATATATAGCTACTTTGTCTTAATTCAATAAGAAGAAAGATTTGTAGTAATAGTGTTTGGACAGGATATCATGTCTGCATCTTGTACTATGAATGATTGCTGCAAAGGCAATAATATGCAGTGTATTAATTGTTGTAACTCTCCTACCAACCTGTTTTGAAACTGTCTCATTGCAATTTTTTTCTCAATAAAATTAATTTAAAAAAAATTAATCACAAACTCTAGAAGTTGCCCCATGACTACATGAGAATTGTTTTTGGGGGGACAACTAGGCAAAAACCTTAACACTGGTATTCCAAACTTTTTCTTTCTGTTTTTTTGTTTTTTTTTTTACATAGGGTGGCATTTGCTTTGTGGGTACCTTTTAAAAGACTGTCTGTCCCATTTGTCTGATCTCTGAATAAGCTTCCCAGCTCTCAAGTTCTGGGATCCTTTATGGTAGCTCTAAAGTCCCTGGAAAAATGAGGTATTTCGCAATTAAAGAGAAAAACCAGATATTCCCTTGCTAAAAATAATCTTTTTCCTTTTTTATATCATCCATTCTGATTTGGCCATTTTTCCTGTTAACTTTTACTCCTCACAATAGACAGTTAACAAGTAGGAACTGAACACCTACTTTTAGGATTGCTTTAGTTAAAGCACCTTAAGAAACAAGATAAACATAGACAATAGTGACAAAAGAATTGAGCCTATCATATTTGTGCCTCAATTCTTGCAGGCTCAGGCCTACCTACTATAAAATAGTATTGTGTGGGTTTCCTGGATCCAGGTTGCTGTAACTTGTGCACAGTGAACAAGTGATGTTGAATGGTCAGAAAGAAGTCATACTATTTCCTGAGCATTGATTTACAACAAGGACATATTAGTATGTAAGAAGTAAACTTCTTGGCCAATGTCCTGTATTGTTCTGTTTCTGTCATCAGGACAAAAACAGTCAAGCTAATCAACTTATAAGGAGGAAGGTTTGTTTTGAATTACAGACTCAGAGGTTTTAGCCTGTGGTTGCTTCGCCCCGTTGCTTTGAAGCTAAGGCAGCACAGGACATTATGGCAAGAATGAATGGTAGATTGAGCTGCTCACCTCGAGGTGGCCAGCAAACAAGAGAAAGGGAAGGAAGGGACCAGGGCCTCAGTAGCCTCCTCAAGAGCACAGCCCAAGTGATCAAACTTCCTTTCCTGGACCAGCCTAATAAAAGTTCTGTCACCTCACAGTGGTGTTCTAGGCTGGCAACCAGTCCTGTAACATATGGGCCTCTTAAGAGACACTCCAAAGCAGACTAGAGCAAGTTCTAATATCTTTGTTTTGTTTGGTATTATTTTGTTTTTCAAGCAAGAGAGATATGAGGTTTAAAATGAAAGATGCTAGGCTGTTTCATTCTTTAACCTAAAAAGAGTAGACTGTGAGACTACTGTAGGTTTTCTTAGGTTTCATAGTTCTCTTTGGTTGGATTCAAGCCTTGAGCAAGACAATCCTACCACATTTAGAGAATATCCTCTGTCTTACTGCTCACATGTTATCTGCAGGTATCCAAGCTAATCTAAACCCACAGTATAGTTTGAAAAAGGAAATAAGGTATTCCTATGATGGTATTCATTTGGTCTATAGTTACAAAGGGTACACTCAATGAAGGGCACAGATTTTTAAGATTAATAGCAGAGCTTCAAGAGATTGTTTATATCCTCTTTTATATCCTCCATGCTTCCTTTCAGAACTTAAAGATTGAATAGACAGGTTTAAATGGAAATTCACTAATGTCAATTATGGGCAATTACTGGTTATCTGTCTTAGTTTCTCTCTCTGATAATCACAGTGCTGATGTATTAGCAAGCAGAGAATCATGGCCCACCCTCTCTATAAAGTATGTTCTTTTGAAAACAGTTTACCCATTTAAGTCCCTTTATTGATTGAACTTTTCATGCTACTATAAGCTCATCTCAGTAATTATTACCCAGGAAAATTACTACTCCTACCATCCAGCCTTTCAATTAAGTATGCTTTACTATGAGATGTATCATTGAGATTTTTATTAATTTAAGCATTTTATGTCAACAGAAGTTAGATCATTATTAACTGGTCCAATGTGGTATCTCACACAATACATACATGTCATAGTAAAGTAATTAACTCCCTCATTCTATTGCAGAACAGATGTGTATCTGAGTAAGAACAGGGACCCAAAGGAACTCTTGTGAATTTATTTATTTGTTTTCAGTCATTAAGTTGTTGACTTGGAGACTTCATTGCAGGTTTCTCAAACTTTGTTGTTTTTCATCTCACCATCCCCAGCCCCAACCACCTATGATTGAAAGTAAGTTTAGAATCATTACATGAAATTATATATATATATATATATATATATATATATATATATATATATATATAATGTTTCATGAACAAGAGAGTTGAGAATAGTTAAGATATACAGAGACTTTATTTTTGAAAAATTGGAGATAGTTTAGCAGCACCTGTTTGTGGGCTGCAGGAGTTGGGTTAAAACACAAAATGAGTATTTCCCCAGTGGCATGCCAGGAGAAAGTTGGGGAAAACCTCATGAGTGCATCAGGCTGTTGTCATTTCTCTTTACTCTCTCCTCTTTCAGTAACAGTTGTAATTATGTTTTTCTCCAACACCATTCCTCTCACCTAGGCCCTAAATAATCTGCAAGTTTCCATTCTGTGCCCCTGGAATTTTGGTTGTACAGAAGAGTCAGAGACTGTTTTCCAGAGGAGTCTTTTTCACACCACCCTTCTCACTTGCAGAGGGCAGCTCCAGCTTGCATAAAGGTCAGCAGGTCCCTGCATGACCTACTTTCTGTTCATTTGTCTAGTCTCAGCTTAGTCTCATTGTTGGAACCTAACAGGTTTCCTTGCTCTGGGGGTTTGCACTTGGCTTCTTTGTGCCTGAAACAGTCTTCCTGCAACTCTGTGCTCCTAGGCTTTCTACCCTTATCCAGCTTTCAGCTTCAGCCCCTCCTTCTCAACTGGACTGAGAAAAGCACATGTTACTCTCATTATTTTCTGCAATATCTTTATTTTCAGGAAAGCATGAACAAACACAGGCTGTGTGTGTTTTCTTCCTACCACCTTGCTTACTAATGACCTTTTCATCTTGTTCTGTGGTGTGTCCTCAATGTCAAGAAGGGTACTTGATGAATGTGAGTTGCATGAGGAATTAAGTGGATAAATACTGTCTTAGCCTACCATTAGTTAAGCTCTATAGGATGTTACAAGCATCAGCATTACCTTCTGTTTCATAGTGATTTTGGTTTGCAGAATACTTGATAGTTTAAACAGTGGTCTCTCTAAAAGATATATTCTTGTGCCTTCCTGCCTCCAGCAGTTTTTACCATGACCTATCCCACTTCCCCACACCAAGATGTATGTTTCTAATTATCTTCTTGATAGAGTCTTTTCTGTATGTAGTTTATGCTCCTCTGGCATTCTTTGCCCCTCCTAGAAAGCATGCATTTCTAGGGTTGGGGAAAGATTTTAATAGCACTGGCCTGGTTTAGTGATGAACTTAGATGTGAGTTTTCTAGCACATATATATTATCCACAAGATCCTGTTGGAGATCTGTGTAATTTTACAGTTAGCAAAGTAAAAGAGTCATTCCACAGAGGTGCATAAGCCCAGAACTGGAGAGAACTTTAGAGTCCCCCAAATCTATAATATTGCTGCTAGGTGGGGTTCAGACCTCATATGAATATTTTTAGTGGAGATCTGAGCATGCTGGCTTTGAGAAAGATCATTCACACCGCTGCTGGGCTAGAGATCATAGAGTTAATTGATCTTATAAACTGAAAGCTGCCTCTTCTGACTTACTTCATGGTCCTAGTTTTACCCCATGGAGCATTATAGAAAAAATAAATAGGTTCATTTATTCCAACTCGGTCTCCGAGTACTGGAGTATTTAGGCAGTGTGGTGTAGCAATAAGTCCTCAGAACTTGAAGTACCCAATTGGGAGCTCAACTTCATCTCCATTACTTTTAGCTACTTGAACTGGAGGAAGTCCTTCCTCTTCCTTAAGTATGTACTTGTCATCTATTAATTAGGAACTAATGAATTTTTTAAATTTATACTTTTCAGAGATAATAAAATGAAATAAAACAATTAAAATAACAATAATCCTCAGTAAGTACTGTTATTGTTTTTATTATTTCATATAAAGCTAGCCAGTTCTCTGAAAGTTAGCCTCCAGAATAAGGAAAATTATTTTTTGTCTCAAACTTGTAATCCCATTCAGACACTGAGACAGATTTTCTGTGAGTTTGACACCAGCCTGGACTACAGAGTTAGTTAAAAGACAGCCTGGAATATGGAGTGAGACACTGTCTCAAAAAAAAAAAAAAAAAAAGAGAGATAAAATTATTTTTATGGAGACTGATCCATAGTTGGCTTCAGCTAACACTAAACTATGGCTGATTGTTTCACCAACCAAGTATCTCTATATGCAGTCACATTACATAATACATAGAATATCAGGAAAGACTTTATTAAGTCTTTGTTGGAATCAGTGTGGTGGGTAGCAGTACCCATCTGAGATACCTGCACACAATCTCCATGAAAAGAGTGAGTTCAAATTGTCAGGATTTGTTTTGGGTGCCTTGGGCTGCCTCTAGTAAATGTCACTTTTTTTTTCAGAGTTTTAGTACACAGTAATCGAAGAGGGGACATAAGTTATCTACTGGGAAGTTTCCATTATCTAAACTTTTAAGTTGTGTGTGTGTGTGTGTGTGTGTGTGTGTGTGTGTGTGTGGTTGGAACCATGTTTTTTACCACTGTGGTCTCCTGCTGCTGCTTCCTCTCAATTCTTCAGAAAAGAGTAATAATCTCATGACCATATTTACAGAGTTCTTTTGCTACTTTGGATTGTAATTCATCTGAAATTAAAGATATGGCTGGCCTGATAGTTTAGTAGACTAACGTGCCTGCTTAGGCAGAGCACAGTGCCCAGCTGGCCCTGCCCTCAGGGCACGCTGAGAAGGAAATTGAGACTAGGTGTGATGGTGTGCACCTGTAATCCCAGTGCTTGGGAGGCTGAAAACAGGAGGAACACTACGAGTCCGATCTATGTAGTGAGACCCTGTAGACCCTTTGTCCCCTGTACTAAATGCAAAAAATAAAAAAAGTAATTAAAGGTGTGACATTTCCTAAAATACCTCATTCTTCTTCATTCTTCTGTTTCCTATTGAAGAATAATTTCATTTAAGAGAAAGGGTGTAGGTGGAAAGAAACTAAGGAATTTCTACTACCTGTTAATGTTTCCCACTTCCACTGTCTCTCTCCTGCTTTCTTGCTTCCTTTAGAGAGTGCTGCAGTGTTTCTCACTAGCTTTGGGCACTGAGCATTGCCTTCCTCCTGTTTTTCTTAGAGCCTGTGAGAGGACTTATGTCTTCTGCTCTTTGCCTCTGCATTAGTGGTCTGGCTGTGGTCAGCATTCACAGAGAGCCAGTTACCTTGCAAAGCACTCTTCACAAGTGGCATGGTTTGATTCTTATACCAACCCTTGAAATAGGTCCCCAACCCTGTTCCTATTAAGAAATGCTTGACAGCTATTTAAATTTATTTTATTTTAGTTTAGTTTTAAGAGTAGGAAATTTATTGGAGCAAAGGAACAAGGACTAGGAATGGCAACAAGGAATAGGTCCTGAGAGACAGGAGGGATCCAGAAAGGGTTACCCTTGACAGCTGTTTTATCATCAGTGTTCTCAGATTTTGTTCCAGAAGGTGAACCACTGCTGTTGCACAAGCAGAAATGAGTAAAGCAAATGTGAACCCAAATTACTATGAAACACTTACACATCCATAATTTCCAATAGTTCAATGTCTACTGTGCCCTCATCAAGAAAACAATGCTATAAAACAAAAGAAAATCAAAATGTAGGGCCAGCAAGATAGCTCAGTGGACAAAGAGCCTGCTTTGGCAAGCGCAGGAACCAGAATTTGATCCCTGGCCCCACATGCTGTACCAGCTCTACCCCTGGGGCACACTGAGCCAGGAACAGAGTCCTGGCATGGTGGCACATGCCTGTGATCCCAGCAGTGGTGGGGGTTGGCTGAAAACTAAAGGATCACAAGTTGGAGCTGTGTAGTGAGACCTTGTACCAAAATACAAATGAAAATAAAAGTGCATGGAAAATGGAAGTGTGGAGATAAGTAAGCAGTTCTCAAATGTGTTAACAGAAACGTCACTGTTCTTGGAGGTTAAACAGTCAATAAAGTCAAAAAGGTCCAAAGGATAATTGTAGTTGGAGAAAAGGAGAGTTATTTGCTCTTGTGAAAATCTCTCCGTACCTGGTCTGCTTTTGACTGTCCAGCCTCATATTTGTTCCCACCAGCAACCTCAGCACCCTTGATCTGCCACCCCAGCTGTACCTTCCCCAGCCATGGATGATCTACTATGTATTCCCACTGCTTTGACATCCAAAATACCAAGTGGTGCTGGTGAAAGCCTCACAGTCCAGCAGGTGGACACTGTGGCTGCTCCCTGCCCTTCTTCTGCGGGGCTGTATTCCTGCCAGCTGTGCTGTGCTACCTCCCTTTGCCCTCTTCCCTTCCTCAGCACTCTGGCTCCTTACTGCTGCTCCCTTAGTCCCTGCTTTATCTTGATATCAGTAGCTTAATAAAACTCATCAGGCACAATATCATCAGTTTCCTGCCCAGCAGGAATGCAGTGGCATTTGTCCTCATCCTTCTGTCTTTCTCAGGTTCATTATCTTTGCAGGCTCAGCACTCCTAGGGGCCAGGCTGGCTCAGCCTGTGGTGCCGTGGATCGAACCCTGGCACTTGCCTAAGCAAGTCACTTAGTCTGCTGAGCTGTCTCCCAGGCCCCACCTTGCTGTGTTCTTGATCTTACCTGAAGGCTTCATAATGTACTCAGACACTTGAGCCAGGAGCCTGGCAATTATTCTAGCATCGTCCTCATTTATTCTCAAGACAACTTAGTCCACACCAGCAGCTTCTCGAGCTCTCATAACCTGCTCCTTTCCTCTCTGTCTCTCTCCCTAAGACTATTCGGCTTCACTTCATCTCTTTCTGAACTGTCACACTGTCTACCTAACTAAGTTTATTTTGCCTTCGTTTCCAACTTCACAGTGTCTTTTCCACATAGATATTTTAAAAATGTAGTGTTAATACTGAAAAGTCCTCCTGTGGCTGACCAAAAGTTTGCCAGGGAAAGTAAGGGGACATAAAAAGAATTAAGATGCACCATGTACATGTGCCAACTCCACATGATGATGTAGTAATTACATACTGCAAACATTTGTTAATAAAAATATACATAAATAAAAATATGTTGCCTGCACAGAACAAAAATTCCCTTTATCTAGCCTTCGTTCACCTTTTTATCTCCATGTCTGAACCTTTACATTTTCTCCCATAAACTGTTTAGTCTGACCTTATATTTGTAGGTATATGAACTTACTCTAAAGTAGGACTGCAGGCAAGATGAGAAGAAAGAACTTCTAATTGTGAAAATTAACCTTGAATAGCAGGCAACTATGGGTAGCACAGACCGATGTTGTGGAGGACCACCTGGACAGCTCTCCTTAAAAGGAGAGCAGTTATCTCCACTTTGGCTGAACCTGGCCCTATTTCCACATACTGACGTGTACAGAGCTGGCTAGGACTTCTTATCCCTTCAACTGGCTTGAAGCCATGCAGATCAGTCAGGCCAAAGTACTGATGTGCAGTCTTTGAAGCAAGGCAATAGGTGAGTGTTGCCCACCCCGTAGCTCACATAAAGCTCATGTGAGTAGAGCAGGAGGGAGAGACTGTTGGCTGGAATTGACCGTCAAGATAAGAGGGTATAACTTCCCAGGGCATAAAAATTACGCATCAGAGCTGACGCACCCATGCCAAGACATCAGGTACTACTTTGAGCTGTGTTACATGGATTATTCTTTCTGCATATCCTTCTCTCTGCATGTTGCAGAGGTGATATCAGGCCACCTACCTAGCCCAGCTCACAGCTCACATATCTCTAATAGTTCCACAGTCACTCATTCCCAGGTCACACCTCTCTTCATGAATTAATAATACTTGGGTTTGACCCTGGGTCAGGGCCTTTATTCTAGTTAGCACTGTACTAGCTAGACTTAGGACCTCCTTGACTCCCCACAGCTACAAATATGCCTTAGTGTCCTTATTCTCGTCATTCGTTGCCCTGGAAGAGGTAGATTGGAATCAACTCACTGTACTTCCAATAACTTTCTCCTGGAATTACAAGTATAAACTTCCCAGATTGCAGCAAGGCCCAGGAAAGGCTTTCTATCTAAGGTGTGCCCCCCCCACTCTCCAACACCACCTGCCATGCACTGTGGAATGGAACATGGAACAGTATACTCTGTGTAAACTGACTATCCTGTCTGCCTTTCGGCTCTTCTGATCAGTACTTCTAGAGCCTTCAGAACTGAGCTAGGACACTTTACCTAAATTTAGACTGGCCAAAATTCCCTGAATCCAGGACTTGTCTCTTTGCCATATTTAGAAATAAAACATTTGTGTGACTGTTTCATCCACTAGGCTATAAGCCTTAAAAGGCTGACGCCACATCTTATCTAAACATTTGCGGTCCAATTCGCACCCCAAGTGTCCATTTGGGAAGTTTTGTCATATATTGAACTAACGGCAGCCTAAAGGGCACAATATGACTCATAGTGCTGTGTATATTGTAACTTTTTATGTGTATTATAAGATAATTTGTGCAAAAGCAGGGAACATGGACATGCAATTGTAATTGAGCAGACAAGAAAGAGAAAAGGTCAGACTATAAGTACTTGACAAAAATCCTAATGGTACAGCCATGAAAAGTGACAACCTGATCATTACAGAGATCATAGTGATGACTGAGGCAATAAGTTCTATGCTAGTGGTCTTTGGTCCTTTGTGCACAGAAAAATCACCCGGGGTATAAAAAGATAGATAGATACACTCCCTTTGAGATTCTGATATAATTTACCTAAATGGAACCTATGCCTCAGTGTTCTTAAAAATCTCCCCACATGAATGATACAGAGAAGATTAGCATGGCCCCTGCGCAAGAATGACACACAAATTCGTGAAGCATTCCATATTTTTTTGTTTCACTCAATTCAAGCACCTATAATAATTGAATGACAATAGAATACCCATCTTTGATAGGACTAAACAAACAAACAAAAAAAAGGATACAAAGGAAGAAGAACCATTCTGTGTTTGTATAAACAGTACAGTTAGGATATGCAATACTTTTGCGTAATTCTATGAGAAGAAAGATTTGCATTAATAGTGTTTGGACAGGATATCCTGTCTGCTTCTTGTGCTATGGATAAACCACTAGGAAGATAACAATGTAAAAAGTATTAATTATTGAAACTGTACTATAATTCAGTTTTGAAAAAAGGTATACAGCTACATTCTCTTAATTCATTGATTAGAGGCATCTGCTCTGATAGTATTTGGAGACAGAGTATCATGTATGCACCTTGTACAACAAAAAGCCACTATGAAAACAATGTGCAATGTATTAATTGTCGAATCTGTCCTACTAATTTGATTTGAAACTGTCTCATTGGTATTTGTTCTTTAATAAAATAAAAATCTCCCCATATGATTTTGAATCCATTCCCACTGCTGTAGACTGGCAACAGAGAGGATAAGCAGAGCTGCAAGAATAGGTCTGCAAGCCTTAAACTTCATTTCTTGAAAGAGACAGAGATAGACAAACAGAGACAGGCAGAACAAAGAGAAATCTACAGCTTCCAAGAAGTGAATTAAAATTTTTGATATATAAAAAATGCAGATCTAGAACAATCCAGCTTTTTTCTGTGTCTATTCCTTGCAGAGAAAAGGGGTTTTAGTATTTGTTTACTTCCAGAAAACCCTTCCATATTCTAGATTATGACCATTTACAACATTAAAATCTTCCAAAGTAATCTGTAAGATTAAACTGATAGTAAAAAAGAAATGTTAAAGGCAAAGATAGGGGCTGTATAACTTTCACCCGCAACAAGTATAACCTAAAATGAAAATAAAAAGTGATCAAACAGTAATGATTGGGGCTGGGGAGAGAGCTCAGTAGAATAAGCACTTGCCTGGCAAGTGCAAGGGCCTGAGTTCAATCCCCAATTGTACAAAAAAAAGTAATGATTTCATAAATCCTTTGTGACTAATATTGTAGCATTCGCCTGGGGCCAGCGGGAAGACAGTGGGCTAAGAGATGTGAGCATTACACAATTTTGTGCATTCAAAATGTCATTTAGGGTAGCCGCAATTTAACAAGGACCTTAGTAGACATCAGTACACTGATGTTTCTGTGCCTATACTGTTGGAACAGACTTGAGATTGACGTTGCTGACATCTAATGAAAGATGTCCAGGATTTGGCTTAGTGAGCAGTTCTTTGGGAACAGAAGTGTCCAAGTATATAGTTGAGTCTCTCCTTGTAGTTCTCAGTATGATCTACAGCAGGTCCAGAGTGCAGTGTCTGGCCCCTCCCTAAACCCCTTTTCTCCTGTGCAGTGGAGATACCTCTGCTCATCATCTGGTATTGTTTATAAAGCTACAGCAGACCTCTGTCTGAAAGACTCTGTTAACAGTAATGCATGCTTGGTTTATGAGACGGTTACAAGAGAATGGAGGTGGGGGCAGAGTGCCAAATATAGCCAGTGCTTTTATCTTTGACATTACAAAGAGGTCCCCTGGCCAAGGGCCAGACCAGAGTTTACTGGAATATAAAACACAGACATATGCTTTCTGTTGGTTGGGCGCCAGGGAAGGCCCGCCGTGCAGTCAGCCAGCACTTCACTTCCACACAAGGCACAGTTGCCAGGAGTGCATCTAAGTCCTGATGTTATGTGCGGGGTTTCATGGGGATGAGAAGGGGCAAAAAGAGAGAGTGAGATTCTGCAACTTATTCTTTTTGTTTTGTTTTGATTTGTGAGAAAGGGTCAAACTATGCAGTTCAGGTTAGTCTTTAACTCACTATGTAGCCCAGCCTGACCTCAAACTTACAATGATTCTCCTGTCTCAGCTTCCCAGATGCTAGAATTATGGTGTGCACCATGCCTGGCTATAGATTCTGCAGTCTGATTACTTCATCAGTGCCCCTCAAACCTGGCTTCCCTGCCAGGCTGATAGTCCAGGACTGGTAGTATGCGGGCATCCCCCCTTTCCTCCAGAAACAGGTCTATGTGCGAATTAATTCACACCTTTATACAGATAGAATAATCGAGGGAGCACTGGCCTTTTTTCCCTGAGGGGAAAAATACAGTTCTGAGTTCTTTGTTTGCTTGTTTTTGTTAAGTAAAGCTACAGTATTATTTCCCTCAGACTGACATGCTCCTTTTACGCTTCTTGATTATTTGACACATGGTCTGAGGATTTTAGTGCTCTTACTAAGTATTAGTAAACCCAGGGGAATTTGTGCAATCCATCTGAAAAATTAGGAGATGCTGTTGGAAGCTGTATTAAATGATATTAGGGACAGGTTCTGAGGTTGAATTCCATAATTTCTTTTGGTTACCCCCTTGATTACTTTCTTGACAAATACATAGAGGTTTGTATTCAGGACTTGTGCTCTGAAATTGTTAGTGTAGACTCCAACTCAGCTAATCCTTTAGTTTGGATAATCTGATGTGCCTGCTTAGCAAATAAAGAAAATACCTTGTATTCTCCTGATTTGGAATGTTGCCCATAACAATCATCACATATACAAATGTTAGAGGGAAAGTGTGAATTAGATAATCATTGTTAAAGTCTTGGGTTGACAGAATGCAGTACTCTTTTGAGTATATTCTTTGGTCTGCCCTGCATGCTCTGCCCTTAGCTATGGTAGGTTTTATATGAGAAAACACAGTTTAAAATAAAAGGAAGAGTAAAGAGGGGAAAAAGTATGAAGGGGTTTGGGCTATGGCTTAATGGCAGGGCACTCACCTAATGTGTACAAAGCCCTAGCTTTGATCCCCAGCACTGAAAAAAAAAAAAAAAAAAGGAAAAACGTTTGCGATTTGTTTGCATAATCAAAAGTCCCAAAGTCTCTTCTATCAGAATGTCAGGTATTTCCTCTTCCACAGCAGATACATTCTTCATAGGTGATTAATGGAGTGGAATGATTAGTTTCCATCTCCATGGCAACTTTAATCAAGTTCTTACCGGGGGGAGCTGAGCCAGAGGTACTGTTAGCCTCTAGGTCTCACAGCTGGCCAGCAGCAGAGCTGAGATTGGAGTCCAACCTTCTCAGTTCTACTTTTATAACATTGCCTGCCACATATTCACATATGCTAAGAGCACAGAACCCAACATGTGTTTCTTTGTTTGTTTGTTTGTTTGTTTTAGTTTTTCTTTTTTTTTTTTTTGTACACAGGGTCTCACTATGCAGCCCACATTCATAGTGATCCTCCTGCTTTCTGCCTCCCTAGTGCTGGGATTACAGGCGCGTGCCACCACGCCCAGACTCCAATCACTGGCTCAGCACACCCGAAGGCAGGGCCGGCACGGCAAGCAGGGATCGAACCCTAGCCAGTGCGCTTACCTAAGCAAGCGCTTAGTCTGCTGAGCTATACCGCCAGCCCTCCAACATGTGTTATTATATCTCCCTCCCTTCCCTTTCCCCCTCCTACTCTCAATACTAGAGATGAAACCCAGGACCTCACACATACCACAGAGCTATGCTCCCTAGTATTCATCATATTTTTAAGTGTCACTGTGTCAACTACATCTATTTTATCCTAACTTTTGCTATCAGGACATTGCCCTTTAAGCAGAACCTGAATCTGCTTTGCTCTTAGTTTAAAGCAAATTCCTATTGCAGAGGAGAGTGAAAGCTGATGCTACTGGAGAAGAAAATGAGAAAGATGGAGGTGTGGCAGATTGGAGGAGCTGAGAACTGCAGTTTTGATCTCCATTAAATAAAACCTGCCCTGAAATTTGGTGGTATACTCTCTTCTACCTTCTCTTAATGGCTGTTGCCATTAGAATAATTTTCCAATAAAAGGTTTGCATTTTTTTCCAGGGTTTCAAACCTCCCACCTTGTGTTCTTTGCAATGAGATTGGCAGGAGTCTGCCAGAAATTATACAGATTTACTATGGCACAATCAGACTATTTGATAGTCTCTCCACAAATGTGAAAAGAATTTGCTTGAATATGCATTTGCAAACCAAGCCAGTAGCCTTCTGTTTCATATAATCCCTAGTATATCTTCTTAGGAATGCAGCTTTCCAGTGTGGAGGGAGGCTGCAAGGAGATGTCTCCTTCTAAATATCGATCACATCTTTGCGTGCCTTTGTTGGTCAGCTGTGCTGCATGTAAAGACTGTTTTTCAACAAGCACCATGGACATGGGTAGGCTCCCAGCTGCCCCAAATGTATAGATGCTTTTTTATTCCAAGTTAACCTGATTTTATACAAGCAAATAACTGTTCTCTGAAAACAAATTTTCTTTGGTGGGTTAAGAATATGCAGCACAAAGGGAAGGAAAATGGTGAGGTAGCTGGGAAAGGCTCTGATGGATCTAGAAAGGCCAACATCATGCAACAGGGCCATTGCCCATTTCTCAGAAATCATAAAGGGAATATTCTCCTCCCTCCTAGAGATTCTGTGTAGTCATTAAAGTTAACCTCCAGTTGGGTAGAGTATGTGACCTTACAGACATTTTTAGGTATAGTAGACCTGTGTTTCTGTTTGAGAGATCAAGCTAAATGGACTTTTGGCAAATACTGACAACTATAATAGGAACATGAAGTCCAGTGTTGGCCAAATGAAACTGTGCTTACAGTGGACAGCACTAGCACAGGATGTTCATGGAGCTTAGTGCCCTGCCAAGGTTTATACCTATGTGTTCCCTTAAAGTCTCATGTACTTCTAGTTGAGGCTTTGGGGACTGATTGGATCATGGGCATGTAATACTAGGTTAGGCCACTGATGGGCTTAGCATAGTTCTCGGAGTGAGTGATGGATTTACAGAAGAGGAAAAAACCACTCTGGGTGACACCAAAAAGTAGGCTTGCAGCCTGGATGGAATGTAAAGGGGGGAAAAAAGGAAGAGGAAATGCTTGCTGCCTCCTGCCTGCTGGCCCCCTCTACCATGCTGCTCTTCTTTGGAGTCAGCTGAATATGGCCTGAAACATCTACAAACTGAGCTAAAATAAACTTCCCCTTTAACTTGTGAGTATTGTGTATATTGTCCCCACATTGAGAAAGCAACTAAGACAGACGTAGTTGCCCAAGTGCTTCTCAGATAGATCCAAGGTGATGGTAAGACTGCCCTGCTAGAAGAATGCTCTCTCCACTGAGAAAAGGACATCTGTTGTAGGGACAGTAGCTAGGAGAGAATGGTGTGGGAAGAGATAAGAACTGGGGACTCTTGAAGGAGTATATAACTACTTGACCCAGGGTTTGGAACTCCGCTGCATCCTGCTTGTGGACATTTGTTATAGATGCCGAGATCTCACAACTGCATGAAACTGATGAAAGGGTAACCTTTGCAAGCCAGTTTAGCCTGTGAACTGATAGTAGCACCTTAGTGATATCTTTTTTATCTACATTAGTTATATTCATTGTTTCAAGATGTTAAGACAAACACCCTGGCACTCAGTGGGAAGTGCACATAGGATTGTGCCTGTAGACACTGGGGACTTTTTGGTCTAGTTCTTGGTGAATAAGGAAAGTTTGCTTGAGTGGCTACATAAGGAAGAGCCTTCCATGAAGAAGGAATGGGATCTAGGGCACAGTTGGTTCTTGACTGTACTGGAAAATAGTCCCTCCTCTACTATGATAAGCCTGTTTTTCTCCTTCATACCCAAAACAGCTGGCTCTAATTGGCATCTGGTGGCCTTTTGCCCTCTAGCATGGAGATTGAAAACTCCTACTGTATGCATTCATGACATTCATGATTGTAGAGTGGATGCAAAGGAAAGGGGCAGACAGTGCAGCTACTCAAAGGATCAATACCACTGCGGAAACTTGGCTTCAGGAAGTTAAATAACTTGCAGAGATCATGTAACTGTGGAGCAAGGATTCAGCTTCACATCTCATGACCCCATATCTAGTATTCCCTTCTCTAAGTTCTCCTAATTATTGTGTTTATTTGCTCATTAATTGATAATAAGAACATACAATAACTGGATCATGTTTCAAGTAGAAACCATTTCTTCCTTTCCTTTTCCTTCTTCCCCAGCCTGTAATACCCATTATGCCTTTTGATAGATTTGTGATTGGTACAGTAGTGAATGCTCTATTCTTAGCTACTGTTTTATCACTTTATAAAAGAGCCATTTTCCCCTCAAGTTAAATCTGAACTGCTTTCAGTTATTTTTGCCAAAGAAAGTAGAAATTGGTTCCAGCAACAATGTTTTCTGTTAATCATAAACATTTTGAATAATGTTCAGTATTAGTCTATTAGTTCCAAGAACCAGAGTACGAGAGTCAAAGATGCTACAAATTAAACTTTGTTTCTCTCATACCTCTGAATTTCAGGACTTCCCAATTTCTCTCCAGAGTATACACACTATATTTAAGCATTATTATACTCTTTACAAAAAAAAGCCTTTCCTCCTTTTATAATGCTACAATTATTGAATTACTGGAAAAGTTTGTAAATGTTCTTTAATTTTATTTCCCATTCTATCTATACTCATCTCTTTCCAATCCAATCTAATTAGAATTTGTATGGGGATTGGGTAACAGGAAATATTAGAAAGCAGATTGCCTTTCTCCTTTTCCTTTTCTTTTTAATGAGAACCATCTGAAATTAGCCCAGTGCAAGAGTTTCCATCTCAGACACTTGTGAGCCAAATGAACACATCTGTTTGAGTGTTTCAGCTGCAGCATGGATCTGGGCAGCTCTGATGCTTAACCTGATAGAGCCACTGGTCACTTTTCCAAGGATATACTTAACCAATCTTGCTGGATTCCAGCCTTGCTCTATTAAAGAAACTTGTATTTCTAATTCACAGTAACACTGGTAGCTAGGAAGTGTACTTCCTACTCTGAAACCCAAGAAGCATTTGGCCAGTTGAATGTAATTGGGGTACTAACACCCTTTTATGTGGTGATGAAATTATTTCATATAACCTTCTATTTACTTTTACAGTTAAAGGTATTATGAGGGCATTGATTTCATAAGTAATACGAGGGAGCATAGATGACCTCAGTGATCTGTCCAGAATAGATAGGGTCAGGGACATCTTGGCAAAAAGAGTCACAAGAGACTCGGGATGCCATTTGAGATAGAAGCCTGCAGTGCTTCATCCATTCCTTAAAAAGCCTTTGATGTTGTTTTCAGAAAGCATCATGGATCCTGAGTTAATATGGGATTTCTTATGCTGGGAGAGGAACCACATATGGATTCTAAATTATGACCAGTATCTGGGCATTTGGCAAATACCCCAGCCACAATGGGAATATACCCTTTTCCAATATAATCATGATGTCATGATATTAGGAATTAAGGTAGAAGTATGGCATGCAAAGAGCAGCCTTGATTTCTTTGTTTGGGGTTCTCATTGCAGAATTAAGTTATTGTATTCATAATGTTATTATCCCTGGATTGTGAAAGACCACTTATCTCTCCTTGATCATTCAGTTTCCAACCAAACATTTGCTGAATGACTTACCATGCTGTATTGGGTATACAGATGTGAGTAGACAAGGTCACCCAGAGTGTTCAAGGACATGCTAGTGGGAGCAACAGGTAAATAGGTGATTAATGACACATCTGTGTTAGAGGCATGCAGTGGGGATGCAGTTTAACCCAGAAGGCAGGATTAAAGGTCTCCTGAGAGCATGCAGGGGGTGCTTGAGTCATTAAAGGACAAGTCAGGAGGAAGCAATTCAGCATAGGACTTAGGAAAGAGCAGAAAATGGCAGTCACATTCCTGACAAAATCCACAGGGAAAGGACCCAGCTGTGAATGCAGGAGTGTCAGCAGTGAGAGAGTGACAGGATGGGTAGGGCAGGCTTGGAGCTGTGAGGCAAGAGTGAGTAGAGTGGGGCAAGGTATGAAAGGAGCTTGAGAGGGCAGAGAGGAGCTATGAACTAAGGAGACTAGGTCTTACCTGAAAAGTAGCTGGCACCATTTGGCCTTGAGTGAGTTGTTTCTGTGTCTTTCTTCTTTAAAACAAAGACTAGTTGGTTAAGGACTTGTACAGAGCTGTGCAAGAGGATGATCACTGGAGATGGACCACGCTGGCTGTGCACTGCTAAACATCTAGAGTGCAAGTGGAGGGAAAACGGCAGCTGTCTAGAGCACCCGCTCCCATTTCAAGGAAGGGATTTCATTTGCCAGGCAGGTGCTTTCCCATTGAACTGCACTCTGGCCTACAGTAGGATTTTTGATGTTTAAAAAGTAAGCATAAAGCAAATGGTTTCCACTTTCTAAAGACAAATTTATTTTACATTGTTAAAGCTGAAATTCAAAGAGTATTCTGCCCCCCCCATAACTTTGTCTTGAAAGATAATGTCTTTCGATAATAAATACCAGATAGGGAGGGCCAGACAGATAGCTCAGAAGATTAAAGCACCTGCTTAGGCAGACTCAAGGACTGGAGTTTGATCCCTGGTGTACAGTGCTGGCCTGTCACCGGGGTGCGCTGAGAGGGCAGTTGAGACTGGGCATGCTGACACATACCTGTAATCCCATTGGGAGGCTGAGAACAGAATCACTACAAGTCTCATCTGTATAGAGAGACCCTCTAAACCCTGTAGACCCTGTACTAAATACATTTGAAAAAAAGATAGGGACTGTGAAAAAGAGCACTTTAATTTACTCTATTTGCAATTTTTTTTATTATTTATTTATTTATTTTTGGTGGAACTGGGGATTGAACTCATGCCCTTGTGATTGCAAGACAAGCACTTATTCTACTGAGCTATCTCTCTGGCCCTTATATTTGTAAATTTAAAATAAAGGATTTAAATTGTGTTTTCCTAGGTAGATTTTCTTCTTATATACTCATGTCATATTTACACAGATATGCAACTGCATGGTCTCCTACTTCAGAGATTAGGAGAGAACATACCCCAGGGCAGGCTGTAAGTAGGATTGTGGAGAGCCATAGGGGCTGGGATATTCCTGGGTGAAGTGAATTGGGGCTATCTGTTAGAAACATTTACCCATTCTCCTATGTCCTGAGTCTTCACTGACCTTGCAAAGCTAAGGCCAAAATGTTGACTGACCTTTCAGCCCTTCCATTTCTCTAATTTTTGATCTGTAAACTTAGGTTGTTAACCATCCAGAAGAGAAGCTGATTATTACCCTACAACATATGCAGCTCAGTTTACCCCATCTGACTAAATTCTTTTTAGTTGTTATACCTTTCTCTTTGTATTTCTTCTTTTGATTTCTTATACTAGGGAGACTATATGATATTTGCACATGTGTGTCTGGTTTATTTCACTTATGAGTACATGTTCAAGTGGCATCCATTTCAATATAAATGCTTCAAGTTTATCATTCTTTATAGCTGAGTAATACTACATTGTATAAAAATACCACATCTTTTTCAACCATTCCTCATGTGATGGACATCTTGGTTGTTTCCAAGATTTGCCTCTCAAAAATTGTGCTGCTATAAACATAGGTACACCTGTAGCACTATGATATGATGTTTTCAGTTCCTCCGGGAAAATTCCAAGTAAGGGGGATAGCCGGCTTGAATGGGATTTCCAGTTCTAGTTTTGTGAAGAGTCTCCACACTGATCTCCACAATGGTTGCACCAGTCTACATGTCTACCAGCAGTGGAGAAGTGTTCCCTTTTCCCTACATCCTCTCCAGCATTTGTTGTTGGTTGATTTTCTTATGATAGCCATTCTTTCTGGTGTGAGATGGTATCTCAGTATTGTTTTAACTTGCATTTCATGATGGCTAGTGATGTGGAGCATTTTTCATATATTTATTCGCTTCTTTAGTTTTGTCGTCTGAGAAGTGCGTATTCATCTCAGATGCCCATTTCTGGATTGGGTCTTTAAATTTGAGGCCCTAATATATCTTAGTTCTTTATAAATTCTGGAGAGTGGACCTTTGTCTGAGTGCTTATTAAGTTTTTTTTTCAAAATTTGTGGGTTGTTTTTTCACTTTATTGATAATTTCTTTTGACATGCAGAAACTTCTCAATAACAGTTGATCCCCAGTTGTTAATTCTTTCAAGTGTTTCCCATGTGAATACATGTTTGTTCATGAACTCTTTGCCTACCCCTATCTCTTCAGGAGTTCCTCCTACTTTCTCTTCCAGGAGATTGAGTTTCTGTTTTAATGTTTAGATCTTTAATCCATTTTGACTTTAGCTTATTGCATGGTGATAGACCTGGGTCAAGGTTTAGTTTTTGCAAAAGGTGGGGGGGATGCAGGGGAAGAACCATTCTGTGTTTGAATAAACAGTACAGTTAGGATAGATATGCAGTGCTTTGGCATAATTCTATGAGAAGAAACATATGCACTCATGGTGTTTGGACAGGATATCCTGTCTACTTCTTGTGGTATGGATAACCACTGGGAAGATAATAGTGTAAAAAGAATTAGTTATTGAAACTGTACTATAATTCAGCTTTGGGGAAAAAAAGATAGGTATGCATCTGCATTCTCTTAATTCATTGATCAGAGGCATCTACTCTAATAGTATTTGTGCATGGAGTATCATGTATGCACTTTGTGAAACAGAAGGCCAATAGACAAATAATGTGCAATGTATAAATTGTTGAATCTGTCTTAGTGCTACTTGTTCTTCAATAGAAAATAAAAAAGTTTTAGTTTTTGGCATGCTTTTCCAGCACCATTTGTTAAAGAGGCTATCTTTCTTTCAGTAAGCGTGTTTGGCCCCTTAGTCGAAGATCCGGTGGCTGTTTCGTAGAGGCCTCTGCATCTTCTAATCTATTCCATTGATCCTCAAGTCTGTTTCATTGCCAATACCATGTTTATTTTATCACAGTAGCTTTGTAGTATAATTTCAAGTCAGGAATTGTGATGCCTCCTGCCTTGTCTTTGTTGGTCAGGATTGCCTTTGCTATTCTAGGCCTTTTCTGGTTCCAAATAAATTTTAGCAGTGATTTCTCTAGCTCTGAGAGGTATGTTGGGGGCAGTTTGATAGGGGTTGCATTAAATCTGTACAACAATTTTGGGAGTATGACCATCTTCACGATGTTGGTTCTTCCTGTCCAGGAGCATGGAGTATCTTTCCATTTTCTGAAATCCTCTATGATCTCTTTTTTTCAGAGTACTATAATTTTCTGTGAAAAGATCTTTAACTTCTTTAGTTAGATGAATTCCAAGGTATTTCATTTTCCATGGTGCTATTGTAAAAGGTTTTGTTTTTTATAGTTTCCCTCTCAGTGTGTTTGTTATCTATGTAGAGGAATGTGTTTGAGTATTGACTTTGTATCCTGCCATGCTCCTGATTTTGTGTATCAATTCTACTAGCTTCTTGGTGAAGTTTTTTTTAGTCTTCCAAGTAAAGTATCATGTCATCTGCAAATAGTGATAATTTAACTTCATCTTTACCTATTCTTATTCCTTTTATTTCTCCTTCTTGTCTAATGGCTATAGCTAATGATTCCAAAACTGTATTGAATAGGAGGGGTGATAGAGGACATCCTTGTCTTGTACCAGATCTGTACATCATGGATCTCAGTTGTGCCCCAAATTTTCTGACCAAGGAGATTATGGAGCCACAGAGGAATGTGATCGATGATGTATAGTGTGCCTAAAGAGAGTCACATGGACAGAAAACTTTCTGTCAGGTTTTCACAGAGAACAAACTGGTCAAGCAATGGCTGTGATTCATCCAAATGGCTGACACTGACAAAGGATCTACAAAGTGAGGTACAGGCTTATAGGATAAACCCTGAGGGGACTTGACTGACCTCATCAGATACAAAAGTTACATATTTTTGTTATATATGTCTTGCTTTATCTGAGTCTTAACCATCCAGCAGAAAAGTTTAAAAATGAGTTATATAAAATAAGGTCATAATAATAAGCTGACCTGTAAATGGCTGTAGTCAACAACTTCTTCGGATAACCCACTAATATTGTAGCCTGCTGGACTGTGTTGGATTCTTTCACTGAATTCAGGCACCTCTAATAATTGAATGACAATAGAATACCTATCTTTTACAGGACTAAACAAAAAAAAGTGTGGATACAAAGGAAGAACCATTCTGTGTTTGTATAAACAGTACAGTTAGGATAAATATGCAATATTTTGCATAATTCTATGAGAAGAAAGATTTGCACTAATAGTGTTTGGACAGGATATCCTGTCTGCTTCTCACACTATGGATAACCACTAGGAAGATAACAATGTAAAAAGTATTAATTATTAAAACTGTACTATAATTCAGCTTTTAAAAAAAGATAGGTATATAGCTACATTCTTTTAATTCATTGATTAGAGGCATCTGCTCTAATTGTGTTTGTAAATAGAATATCATGTATGTACCTTGTAGGACAAGAAACCACTATGAAAACAATATGCAATGTATTAATTATTGAATCTGTCCTACTAATTTAATTTGAAACTATCTTACTGCTATTTGTTCTTCAATAAAATAAAAAATAATTTTAAAAAACTTTTAACAAAAAAAGAAACATTTAACCTAGTGGACAGGAGGTCAGTAGTTAACTGTGCGTGTGGTTTTATGTAGGTGAAATGTAATCCTCTGGTCACTATTGTTTCTGAATGTTTGGAAGCAATTTCAAAGCTTGTCTGATCATCTGTTAAGTAAATAAAGGCTTAGTGTCAGTCCAAAAGAATAGCTAACCAGATTCTGTTTGCTGGTGGCAGATTTAGTTGTGAATATAATTCCCATATGAAATTGCTCTGTTCTGGTCCTGAGCTCATCCGGCTTGGCAGAAGGATACATGAATTGCTGGGATTTCCATGTTGAGGGGAATTTTATTATCTTTTAATGCTAGGAAAAATCTTAGAAACTATAGGTGACAATATTTTTACTTTATTACCTCACAAAAATAAGTCCCACCTTATAAGCAGTCTCAGGAGAAAAAACAATCAAATGTCATGAATATAGTCAAGATGGAAAGAGATTGGGGTCTGGATCAACAGACCTCCCATTAAATCCTGCCTTTGGCACCTAAGAGTAGAAGGACATCTGGACCAATTCCCTAAGCTTCAAGACTATCTTGTGCCTTGTATAATTGTAAGGATAGATGCCCTGCAAGAATGTGGTAAGGACTAATTGAGATGTATACAAGAGACACACAGATAATAACTTATTCAAAGTAGTTACAAAAACATGATCTTTTCTAAAGCCATTCTCCCAGATATATAGCTAAGCATTTGGTCCCTATAGGGCTCTGTGCTAAGTATTTTTCAGAGCCAGAAAAAAGAGAAGGCCTATGTTCAGCCATAGAGAGTTTAAAGTTAAGTGGAACAATGTGACAGGCACATGAAGTGCAGCCACAGTGTGACCATGTTGGCCTCCATGCTGCTCCCAGAAGCTATGTGGGCTTGTTCCTGCCTCAGCGCTATAGTGCTATACAGATTTAACTCTTGCTCTCTCCTTGCAGAAAATGGAAAGATATGCCATGCTCCTGGACAGGAAGAACCAACATCGTGAAGATGGTCATACTCCCAAAATTGTTGTACAGATTTGCTCTTGCTATCTCCTCTTGCTAGAACTCTTACCTCCTGTGCTTTCACCTCTGCAGATCTCTACTCAGATGTCATCTTCTCAATGAGACCTTCAGGCTATTTAACAGTTCCCTGGTGGTAGTGCTTCACTCTTCCTACCATATTTGTCTGTTCTCTGTCATGCTGTGTGTCTGTGTGTTTCTGTCACCCTGTGTCCTTCTTATGTCTTCAATATATATACTATAATTGATTTCTCTACTGATCCCTCCCAGTGGTACAGCAGTGCCTTGTACGTACTCAGTAAATATTAATGTATAAAGTGAGTGATTAAACTCATTTTAAATACAGGGAGGGAAATGTGCAAAACTCCAGTGGCCAGAAGTAGTATAGAAGGCACATTAGGAATTGCATTAGTTTTGTGCCTGCTACTATAACAAATGATCATAAAGTTAGTGGCTTAAAAAAATGTAAACGTATTATATTATACTTCTATAGGTCAAAAGCCTGATACAGGTCTTGCTGGTTTAGGATCAGGACATCAACAGGATTGTTCTCTTTTCTGACAGCTCCAGGAGAGAATCTTAGCCTGTCATTTTCACTTTTTGGAGGCCTCCCATATTTCTTTCTTTCTCCCTCCATCTTCACAGTCTGCCATGGCTGGCTGAGTCCTCATAGCACTCAGCAGCATTCTGATCTCGATCTCTGTCTTTGTGCTAGCTGGGGATTGAATCCAGTGCTTTCTTACTGAGATATAACTTATTTGTTTTGAGACAGGGCCTCACTCACTAATTCACTAAATGCTCAGGCTTCAATTCGCAATTTTCCTGCCTCAGCCTCCTAGCATATTGGGATTACAGGAGTGTGCTACCATGCCTGGTTCCTATTCTACATAGTACATACATACATACATACATACATACATACATACATACATACATACATTTAGTGATGCCAGGGAATGAAACTCAGAACATTGTGTTTGTGAGGCAGGCACTTATGCTACTGAGCTATTTCCCTGGCCCCCTATTCTACTTTCAAAGACTAATGTATATTTCAGGATTGTTCCTTATTTTAAGGTCAGCTATTTAGCAGCATTAATTCCGCCGGAAACTTAATTCTCATTTGCCGTATAACCTAACATATTCACAGGTTCTGGGAGTCAGGATGTGAGTGCCTTTGTGTGGGGAGCAGCGTCCACTATCTGCTACCATACAGATTAAGATACTTTTCTTAGAGCCTAGGGGTTGAACTTTCAGTAATAAAATATAAATGAGAACATGAACTCATAAGTGACTCTTATTGTTGGTGCAGGATAATGATATGATTGAACTGAAAGTTTGGGATGAATAGGGGCTTAGAACAGAAATTTAGCATGAGACTGCTATCTGCCTTCTCAGAGGCATTTGTTGTCCTCCCTTCCTATGCGCAGGAAGTTGGTGTTAAAATTTCCTAAAAGAAGTAGGCTGTGCTTATGGTGTCTGTTTCAGAACCACTTTATTACATAGTGACCCTTGGTTCCCAGGCTCTGCAACACACTCACACACTCACACATCTTATATGCACACCCACTGTCTCACCTGTTCTTGGGCCCATTTTTCTGTTCTCAGTGGCTTCATTTCTTTCCTTTCCTGGTACACTTTGAGTAATCTGTGTCTTTCCACCAGTCACAGGGGCTTTCTCTGGCAGTGGCTATTGAAAATTCACTCTTTTCTCTTAGAGATACACAGGGAATCTCCAGGAAGCTGCAAATAATATGTAAAGACCTGTGCCCCCTCATCTTTGCCATTTCCCCATGCTGGCTATGATTTAACTCCCTAGGATGATTCTCTTGCCTAACACCTGTAGAGTCACATGGCTACTGAATATTTTCTGTTGAATGTTTCCTATCCTTTGATCAGTTTCTGTAAAGTGGTGTTGTCCAATAGAACTTTCTACAGAGGCAATACAGTACCACATGTGTGCTATCCTATGTAGTATCCATAGCCACATGTAGCTATGAGCTCTTGAAGTGTGGCTAGTACAGCAGGCTAGTCTTTTAAATTGCATTTTAACTTTACTTAATTTCAATATAAATTGCAACATGTAGTTAGTGCCTACCATGTTGGACAGCACAGCACAGATGTACAAAACTAGATTTGCTGGACGTACTAAGGTGTCATAACAGTGTTTATGGGATGTTCAGTAGTATATGACCAGAATAGACTTTTAGAATCAAGAAGACCTGGTTTAAACTTTGACTAAACACTTCTGATTTGTGGACAGGTCATTTAATATCTTTGAGTCTAGTTTTAACTTCAGAGTTTGATTGGTACTATATCAGAGAGGGGAGTGGCAGTTGTCCTCCGACTTAGAAGAGAATAATATTTTGCGTCTACATTGTTTAGAATTCTTTCATGGAAGTAAAAGTCAGATTTTGCTTCTGTTGGTTTTATTTCTGTTTTTCAATATTGTAAACACTGCGTGCTCTTTTGGCCTGACTCAGCAGACTGTACTTACTACTGCCTGTGTTACTGCACAGGGGATGACCGTATATATGTCAGAAAGCCATATGGAGTCACAGTGGAACAATTTAGGTAAAGTGACCAGTGCTGTGCTGTGCTAGTGGCTTTCATTCATTCAACAGGCATTGACTTAACACCTGCCATCTAGCACAGTGCTAGATGTTGTGGATATAGCAGCAAACAGGGAAGAGAGGACCTGCTTACTAAATGGAAGAGTAGGAGAAAGTTCATAAGTGCATTTTGATTTCCTTTGTTAAAGTATTATGTTTTATGTTTGAGTTCTCTTTAGTTATTACAGAAGTCCAAATTGATTCACATGGTGTAGTTTTACCTATCTTCCTTTATCCTAGCTTGGTGAATAATACCATATTTGATTAAAATGTTAATCTGAAGATCTCTGGACAAATAATTATGAATACTATGTCTTCTCCTTACTTTAAAAAAAATAGGCGTGTTGATATATCATTCATGTGTGATACAGTTCAGTCAATTCAGTGAATAATTTAATGGTTTTAAGTCCCTTTACAGGGTAGTGCACCAGCCTGAAGACCACTTTAGAGCATGATCACCCCAAGAGGGCATCTTCACCCATTAGTAATCACATGCCCATTCTCTTTCATCACCCTAATCTTAGGCACCCACTAATCTACTTTCCATCTCCATAGATTTGTCTTTTATAGACATTTCATATAAATGGAATCATACAACATGTAGTCTTTTTAAAATTGTCTTCTTTCATTTAGTGTAATGTTTTTGATACATATTTTATTGTTGAATAATATTCCACTGCATGAATATTTTATTTATCCATCCACTAGTTGATGGATATTTGAGGTGTTTCTATCTTTTGACTATAATGAACTATGGTATTTGTGTACAATTATTTTTTAACATGTTTTCACTTACCTTGATTATGTAGGAGTGGAGTTGTCAATATGGTGACTTTAATTGGTAATATGGTAACTGAATTTTCTATTTTGAAAAACTAAAAAGATTGCCTTTCAGAGACATATAATTTTGCATTGCTACTAGAAGTATTTGAGCATTTCAGTTTCTCAGTATCCTCATAGATATTTCCTGTTATCTGTCTTTTATTATAGCTATGAGTGGGTATGAAATTGTACCTGAATGTGGTTTTGATTTGTGTTTTCCTGATTATTGTAATGTCAAGCATTTTTTCATATGCTTATTTTTATATCTTTTTTGTGGAATGTCTACATAAATCCTTTGCCCCGTTTTTAATTAGGTTGTCTGTCCTCCTTTCCTTTGATTTTGGCCTCAACAGGATGCTGATATGCTAACTGGTGATGAGCAAATATGGAAAGGGGTGCAAGAATCTCTGAAAAAAATTGAAGAACTGAAGACAAATTGGAGTATCCTTTCATCTTGTAAATTGAGTTGGACTCTTGGGATTATTTCTTTATTGTCTGAAGCTTGATGTTAATGAAGCCAAAGGTGAGATTTGATTTCTCTGTACGGTTCATTCTGTCCCATAGCCATAGCTACACCTCTGGGCCCAGCCAAGGATTGAGTAATGGCTGAGGAAGATTGTAGTAAATCATATATCTTACCACCTTTAAATAGGATGGCCAGTAAGAGTAGAGAGGTAGCAGTAGATTCTTTATATGTACATATGCATATAAGATTCCCTACCTCTTACAAGCACTTTCATCTCTGGGGAACAACAGTTTAGAATCTTTATAATTTAATATCATTAACTCTCAGACCTAGAAGCTTCAGAGTGAATCAGGCATGACTGCACTACCACCAATGGGAGTTGCTGCATAATAAATTAGAAATTGCTGCAAATAAATTTTCTTGAAAGTAGTGGGTCAGAGTTCAGAGAAGAGGAAGAGAACACATGATGGAAGTCATCTGGGAATTGCCACTGTTTTTTCACTATATGAAAGGTGTCCAAATCAGGGACAAGATTGGATAGATAGAGGTTAAGGGGGAGATCACTTCTATTGAAGAATTTTACTTGGGCAAAAATGTAACAAAGAAAAACCACAGGTAAGAATGATAAGAATGAAAAAGATTGTATAAAGGTCCTCAGGTGTTTTTGCTTCATTATTAGGAAAAAAGAAAATTTGCAGATGAGGTTTTCACACAACAAATAATGTTTTTAAAAGTATTATAAAGGACAGAAAAGGCAGCTTGATGGATATTTCTACTTCTAAAGGTGAATTATACAATTTCAGAAATTATAATCCACTGAAATTTTTGTTTTTAGCAGTCTTACTAAAAAATCTGCAATTGTGGACTAAGAAATAGAAAAGAAAGCTGTGAGCACTAGGATGTTATATACATCCACTAGGAGAAAGTATATCCATAAAGTCATGTGGGTTTTTTTTTTGGGGGGGGAGGGATTTGTATCAAAGTCTCTAAAGGGACTTACAGGAAAGAGTAAAGAATTTTTGGTAGATACAAGCAGAACCAGATGCATTACTAAACTGTCAAATGGCTGTACTGAAAGGATGATGCTGATTAGATCACTGTTATTCTGGTCTTCTTTGTCTCAATCACAGTTTTAATTCAGTATCATGTCAGCTTCCCCAGCTTCAGAACAGAGTACCTGACACCCACAATTTGAAGGTGGAGAGGTTTATCTTGGCTCACAGTTTCAGTAGATTTAGTCTGTGTTTGGCCAGGTGCAAGGCAGGAATTGCCATGCGGAAGGACCTGGTGGAGGAAAACTGCTCCTATCATTATGGCCAGGAAAGAAGAAGTCGGGAGCTGGGAATGAGAACACACCCTCCAGGTCCTGTGCACAGTGACCCACCTCCCAGCAGTTCCAATTCTGAATAGGACATTTCAGCTGCAAACTCATCACACACACACACACACACACACACACACACACACACACACACACAATCAAATAACCATCTCTGAAACTTTGAGGGACATTTTAGTTCTAAACTGTAACACCTTTAGTAATGAAATGGAACATAAGTTTACCAGATGTCCAAAGGTGTATATCTGGGAAGCATAGAAGATTTGGGATGATAGAAGCAGAGTTCGAAACATTCCTGAAAGTTTTGTATCTGAGATTCAAGATACGAAATTTGATAAAAGTTTATATAAATTCTACTATTTGAGTCAAAACATCTAAACATATAAATGTGCAGAAAGCTAAGCAACAGAATATATGAAAGAATTTTAGAGCCTTAATAAATAGCAAAATTTAATAAAGTATAAAACTGTGATATAATCCTCCAAATGATGACTGTGATCCTAGGATGTATTCTGAGTAATACAGAAATATAAAAAGAGATAGTATTGATCTGGTCACAGCTGAAATTTTACATTTAGTTTGGGGTAGGACACACTGAAGAAGGATGTAGAAAAGCTGAAAGAAGTTTTCAGGAGAGGAGCCAGAGTTGAGAAATTTGAGAGCCCATCTGTAGATGAGATAGCAACTAGCAGGGAAGCAATGAGCTCTGTAAGCAAGAGGTCCATGTTCTTGGGCTTACAGGACCATTACACTGAGAGTATAAAACTTGTTCTCTATAACCCTGTGTGTCCAGTTTAGGTTTTGTGAGTGATCCAGTGACAGTTCAGTCTCAGCTGTACAAAGTTTTACTAATAACTGACTGTGCTAGGTATATTGTTGGTCATAATCCACCCTATTACCCAAGACAAAAATCAGAAGACACAGCCTCCCATTTTGTAACTCTTCCTGCAGAAAGGAGTAGTAAACTGTAGATGAACACATGCTGTTCTTTGAGTCAGTAGCGTCTAAAGATCCTTACATAAAGGCTTGGTCTCCAATGTGACGGTGGTAAGAGGTACTGTGGACTTTAAAGAGGTAGGGCCTCATAAGTCCTTAGATCACTGGGGTACAACCAGAAGGAAACTGTGCGATCCTCCTCTTTCGTTGTCTCCTTGTTCCCTGCCTTGAGATGTGAGCACTCACTCAGACATATGTTCCTGCCATTACCATCAGTTCCTTCATAAGAGACCAGTCCCGGACTTGACCCTGCAAAACCACAGGCTACAGTATGCCTGCCTTACTTCTTAAATTTCCTGTGTCAGGTAGTCTGTTACAGTGATGCAGAGCTAATATAATACCTATTATGAACAAAATATATATTTATTTCTAGGAGCATTGAAAATAATAGCATTCAGTTCTTGGAGATTAAAGGAGGTTCCAGGGAGGAAGTGACAGCTGATTTGTGCCTGGGAGGATTAGTAGGTGTTCACTAGGAGGGCAGCAATAAAAAAGGAGTCCAACAGAGGGAGTAGCTATGCAGACAACAAGAGCACAAGGTGCCATGCAGCAGGAAGAATGCCAGATGTCAGTCCTAAAGGATGGGACATGGCAAGGCCTAGTGCCATGTGCAGATTAAGGATTTTAGGTAAGAGGGGACCCCAGGATAATTTTAAGCAAGAGTGTACATGAGTATATGGATCAGAGCTTTGTGTTCTGACAGTCTTTGAGTCTCAACAAATTGATTAATTTCCAAGTGAATTGACTTTGCTCTCTTTTCTTTTCTCACCTAATCCTCTTCTAGTTACTCAAAAGTAATCAGGAAAAAGGTTATCTTTCTTGCCCACAGGGATCTGTTTTCTGTGGGTGGGCTCTCCAGGCCTGCTTCAGCTCAGAGCTGTGCCCCTCCCCAGAACAGTGTCTTGTAGTGAATACTGCACAGATGCCAAGGACTAAATCTTTGAGCAAATACATGTCTGCATTAGCTTTGGGGGGAAAGCCTCTTAGTTAAAATTATTCTGGTTTTTTTTCTCTCTCACTTGGGTGTTTTGCAGGAGAGGTTTTGCCTTGTGTGCCAGGAGGTAGCTGCCAATGTTGTGGAGGGAAATTGGCACCAAGTCCTTACCAGCTTGTGCGGGGATACAGTGTTCCTCTGCATAGCTGCAGAGCATCTCCTCTGGTTTCAACTTCTAAGTCTCATTACCTCAGACCTCCTTAGAATGAGTTGCAGTACATAGAAATGAATAGACACAAGTAGAAGTCAAACAGCAAACACAATATTAAAATAAAGTGCAAGTCTTGCCACAGAAATGTATAGCATTGTGGAAGAGACAGTCATTCTTCCTGACAGTTGGTCAGATATCTAATCTTGGAATGAAAAGCCACAGAGGTTAACCCAGCAATCTGTTGAAAAATCAGTGGGCTGCCTAAGATACCACATCCTCCAGCTTCTGGAGGATACATTCAGTAAACTGTAAGCATCTGCATCAGATGACTGCAAAAGAAAATCACTAATTTTTTTTTTTTTCCATAAATGAACCTTTTCAGGAACTAGAGTAAACTGATATTCAGGGCTCATTCTAAAACAATAGGGGTCTCTGGTACTTGAAATATCACCAAGAAAGTCATGCTTTAGGGTAAGGTGTTCTGTCCCTGCTGAAAGGGAAATATATTTCCCTTGAGGGCTCGTGAAGTTATTAGCCCTACTCACACAAGTATCCTGATTGTGTTTGCTAATTTTCTAAGCATTTTAGAAAGCAGTATTCTGAGGGGAAAGGTAGATTTTGCTGGAAAAAGGGCTATGAGAGCATTGTTGTATACAGCAATCTGTTTGCTCAGGGCAGGAATCACTATGTTAAGATAGCAACGGAGAGGCACAAGTTAGGGGGAGTGGGTAGCCATGGACTGTGAAGAGATGGTGTCATGTGGGGGTGTGAAGGGGTAATGGTATGCAGCTTCCATCAAGCCAGGTCCACTCCCCCCTTTTCCTTAAATCTACACTTGCTTCCAAGTCATGACCAAAAGGAAGGAGAAAGGCCCTGATGTCTGTGCCCCATGTACTTTATATGTGCCACTAAATGTTTCGATAACATTAGGCACTTTTATTTCTGGCTTCTTTCAAACCCCTGTTTTCTCAGAACCTTGGATCTGACTAATGACAAAACTGAGATTTGAATCCAGTTTTGTCTGCAACCAAAGGCTATTTCCACTGTATATGGAGTCTTCAGACATTTCCCCCCACTTGAGATTCCAACATATGAAAGCAGATAAATATAAAGCTCCATGGAATGGGGTGGGCAGTCCCAACCTAGAATCCTTCTGGCTCCAAGTGCAAGATGGAACAGTGTGGCAGAAACTGTGAGATCCTAAAGTCCTGCATCTTAGCCCTCAGCTGTCCCTGAGACATAGGTACCCTCAGCACACCAGGGTCTCAGGCCTCTGCCTGCCACTGTAAGAAGTCTAAAAAGCAAGGTTACAATTCAGACACAGTGACCCTCATCTATCATCCCAGCTACTTGGAAGGCTGAGGAAGGCTGATTATTTGAATCCATGATTTGGAGACCAACCTGGCCAATATTATGAAACTTTGTCTCTTAAAAAAGAAAGATAAAATGAGGTCATGAATAGGCTCTGTGAGCTTGATTATTTTTTTTAGGTTTTTTTTTTTTTTTTTTTTTTTTGACAGGGTCTCACTATGCAGCCCACATTCACAGTGATCCTCCTGCTTCCTGCCTCCCTAGGGCTGGGATTACAGCACACCCCAAGGCGGGGCCAGTGCGGCATGCGGAACCAGGAATTGAACCCTGGCCGCTGTGCTTACCTAAGCAAGCACTGAGCTATACCGCCGGCCCTGTGAGCTTGATTATTGATTCATGGTTAATGAGAAAGTCCATAACACTAAGAAGGCAACATTGGATCTTCTCATTTTTTTAAAACTACCATGTCTCCTGGCTTAGGCTTGCAATTCATATGCAAATATTGTTCTTAATATTTTCTTTAAGGGCCTAAAATAAGGATACTTTTATTTGTCAAGTATAGATTTAGATCACTTTTGCTTTATAATTTGAAAAGTTAAATATACAACTGGCAGAAACAGGTTTCTTCAAATTGCTGCCCCTAGTGTGTGCCTGTGGGATGTGTGTGCTTTTAGTTTCACGTATACCCAAGTTTCAAATGACCTAGAAGTAAACATATGCTCCACCTTCTGCAAAAAGAATCTCACCAAAGCTTCTTTAATTTCAGATCATTTTTTAAACATAAGCCAACAGAGTAAATAACTTAAAATGGAACTAAATTTTCAGTGCAGTTCACTGAACCACTTCATTCACTTTATGACTAGTTTTAAAGAGAAAATGTGTACGAGAGTGAAAAAAGAGTGAATCTGTGGAAAATTTAATCTCCCAAAGCACAAGCTTGGTTAGAAGATGGTTTGTTAATGTAAATAGAATTTACTTCACTGAGATGTCACTTACATGTTTTTGTTTCTCAAGAGTGTTTTCAGGCGGCTCATCTGTACAAAATAATTGACGTATCCTCCCCTCCTGTGCCTCGGAGCTCATCAGCCTTTTTAAGAATCTTACTTTACTTTTGTTTTTCTCTGATGAAAACAATGAATCCTTAACTAAAGTTAATAACAGAGTGGGAGCAGGTTCTGGCCATGTGCCAGTCTATCATAAGCAGCAACTCTGAACGGCTTCCTGATATCAACATCTACCAGCTGAAGGTGCTTGACTGTGCCATGGATGCCTGCATCAACCTCGGCCTACTTGAGGAGGCGCTGTTCTATGGCATTCGGACCATGGAGCCCTACCGGTGAGACCCAGGGAGAGGGCTGAAGGGCACCCTAGAGTGTCTGCACTCTAGGCAAAAAACACTGATGACTATTTTATATCAAATGTTCTCATCTGCTTCTCAATCAATATTTTATCCTTTTGTTTCTTTGTTCATTTACGTATGCATTCACTTGTTACTTGTAAAGCTTCTTTGGGGTGTCAGGTGCCGTAGAGACACAGAGATTAGATTCTGTCTCCGTGTGGAGCAGATGATCACAATATAGTGGGCTTCCAGGTACAGAGGTGAGCTTAAGGTGCCAGAGACAAAACAGCTCAGACCTAGCGAGATGTTCTTAAGCCTTTGCTGGCCCAGATAAAGGTATCCAGTGTGGGGCCCTGCATCTACCTGACTAAAGTGATGGCTTCTTTTGTATATTTGTCCAACTTGGTGCTTCCCAGAGCACTTTTCCTGAATCATTTGCTTTCATAGTTACCTTGTGACCCAGGTGGGGAAGAAGGTAGATTGCTTTATTTAAAGGGTCATTAAGTCAAATGAAGCAACTATTGATGATTAATTCACTATTTAGTGACTTGCTGAAGCTCCTCCAGATGAGTGAAGTTCTTCCTCTGAGGTTCTTGTAACTAGGAGGAACTCTGGGGGAGGGGGTGTGTTTAAGTGGATATTGACACTTGGGCACCCATGGTTGTGAGGCCTCTATTTGCTATGGATCGAGAACATAAGTATAGATAGAAGTCAAGGCTAAGATCAGTCCAAGAGGGAGGATGCAGAGGCTGTCACTGGACTATAATGTGAGGTTGGAAACACCCAGTCTCTAGCACAGAAAAGATGCTGCCTTAAAAAGTCCTTGGCACTCAGAAAGAACACTGGAGAGCAAGAGCACCATTTGGGGAGGATGTTGAAATCCCCACCAAGGAAACACAGTATTTGCTAAAAGGGGTAAGAGAGAAGCCAGGGCTATACCTGTGTGATATGGGACACCAGGCAGGAAAGTGGAGGTAGGGATGGGGGCAGAGCTCAGGGTACTTATAATCCTCACTAGAGAAAAAAGATGAGAGAGAACAGAGAGGGGAAGTGAGCAGGATCCTCATGACAACAGAAGTGAGTCCAGGACCTGGGACATTAATGCAGGTAGGATGCCAGAAATGAGGGAGGCATTTGGTCAGCAAACCAGGCTGGGCCAGGAGCTTGGTGCAGACAGAGAAGATCCCGAGGATGGCAAAAGCCCAACCAGCCAGGTGGATGGCAGAGCTCCATCAGACAGCTAGTGGCAGCAGTGTGACCCTGCGGGTGTTTCCGGACTTTCATAAGTAGTTTCTTTCACTGCTTTGTGGGTGAGCAGCTTTGGAGTCCAGACTGTGAGTCAGCTTTAATCAAACTTACAAGAGTGCCTTAAGGGAAGAGACTGTAGACTTTCCCATGAGCAGTGAACTATCTGGTTCAGTATGATGAATTGTGTGGGTTCTCAGAAAATATGAATTGAATATGCAGAGATAAGGCCTCCTTTTCAGAGCTGCGATGTTGCAAAGGCAGGTTGGGGAAGTTGACGTTACTACTCTGGAAGCTGGGCCTGGTCTGGATAACTGGATGGATTCCAGTTTGGAGCTGCAGACCAGGAAACTCCTCCTTCCTCTGGGTCCCAGCAGCCATCTGCCACATGCTCTGATCCCTCCTCCTCCCCTTCCTCTCGATATCCATGTCACCCTACTAGGCCACTTGAGAAACAGAAATGTTAAATCTGTCTGCCACTTCCATGAAGAAGGCCACAAGGATTTTAAGTGTTCATTTCTCTATATGTACTTCAGGTGCTTTTCTCCTCACCTACTGAGGCTTCTCTTCCTCACCCCTTAACTGACAGTTTTGCTGGCCCTTGAGTCTGTCCAAAGGGCCATTCTTAAAAGTGAGGCCAAGTCCTCCAGAATGTACTCCCTGATGAATGGAAAACATTTGGCTGTGTTTTTATAGTGTTTGGCAGGTCACATCATCTCCATAAATGTGTACTCTGTGCTTACAAAAGGTGACAAATTTCCAAGCCTCCATTGTTTTCCTTGGATTTGTTATGGAGTTTCTCTGTAGTATGCTACACTGATCTACTTCAAGTGAGTAGGATTTCAGCCCTTTCTGTCAGAGTTGTTATAAAGGAAACACTGCAAATAATCCAGATGCAGTTAAATTAAGAGAAATTGGTGCATAGGTGCTGGCATATTTTTCCCCGTTTCCCTTTGCTCAGACAGCAGTGACAGTAACTATATACAAAACCACCACATGACCTACAAATCCTTTTGTAATCTTAGGACACCAGATAGGAACATGAGAGCTGGCAGTGGCCTTCATCCTTCATGTATGCTTGAGGGAATTCATACTAGTGCTACAGTGGTCTGCAAGTCACCCTGAAGCATCTGATGTAGGTGGTCTTTTTGCTCTCCCTTAACCAAGGACATAGACAGTTAGTTTGGCCTGAGTTACTGAGAGGTAACTGGATTGCCATATGCCCTAACAGTTTTATAATGTTAATATACTGTTTGCAATGTCTAGATTGAGGTCAGGTCTCTAGTGTGCATTTTGTCACTTCTGACTTGGATTAAAATTTAACTGTTGACCTTAGAAGACAAAAGCGTGTGTTCCATTTTTATCAAAAGCACTGCTGTCAGCTCCCTTTTTCTTACTTTGTCATTTATTTTTATTCATTTGATTCTACTCAGTTTTTTATGATGCAGTTTAATAGTTTTTTTTAATGCTTCATGAAGCAAGTTAGAAATAATCAATGTATAAAAAAAGACAATCAGTACTAGGTTGTATCTTCTGAGAACAAGTATATGTATTTGTGCTAGTGTAAATAAAAAACTATGGTATATTCTTGAGGTGAAATATTATATATCTTTTAAAAAGAATAACAGGAGCATATCTCTATGTGTGTCTGTCTCTGTTGAAAAGTGAAGGAGGCAAGTTGCTCTCAGAATCAGTGCTCTCATTCACATTCATAGACTTGTATCTTTGTGAACTGCTGAGGCTGAATCCATAGGGTAAATCTGTGTCTGCCAGCTCCACCATAATCCATGTTCATTTTAAATTTGGATGCTGACACCAAATTGTGCCTGCTCTCCAGAATGTCAGTCTTTCCTCAAGGGAGTATAAGAAAAGATGATAGCCACTGATTTTTATCACACCTACTCTAAATGTATTTCAAAATATGCAGGGGCCTTCTCCTTTTCCTTGACCAAAGCCTGAAGTATGGGATGAGATTTGTTCATATTAATGTTATTCATAAATAGTGTTTTTAAAAGAAGAATTAAAAACTATTAAGAAAATTAGACATGATACAGAATTTCACTGATCAAGATGAGAGGAATTTGACAATGCTTTTTTTTTATTAATTTTATTGAGAAATAAATTGCAATGAGACAGTTTCAAAACAAGTTAGTAGGGCAGTTACAAATTAATACATTTCATATTGTTGTCTTCGTAGTAGTTATTCATAGTACAAGATGCAGACATGATACTCTGTCCAAACACTATTAGTACAAATCTTTCTTCTCAATGAATTAAGAGAAAGTAGCTGTATATCTATCCTATTTTGTATATACAAATACAAAATGGTCCTTCAATTATATCCCCTCTTCTGTTTAGTTTTGTCAGAGATAGGTATTCCATTGCTATTTAAATATTGTAGGTGCATATATTGCATGTTGTTGTCTTCAGATTAGTTGTTCAGATTATCAGACATAAGCATGCAAAATTGATTCAAAAATTTTGTTCAGATTACTAGGTATAAACATGCAAAATTGATCCAAAAATTTTAAGCATTAACTATTCCTTTCAATAGACCAGTATAAATTAGCAGTACAATTATGCCAGCTATCCTGTGTGATATATAATTTCCCCTTCCTTCTTTTCTCTTTCCTCTTGTCCCAGTTCTTCCCTTTGAGAAGTTTCTTTCCCTTTCACAGTATTGAGGAATGGATAAAAAGATGTGTTTTCATACAGTGGAGTATTACTCAGCTATAAAGAAAGATAAACTTGAGGCTTTCATAGATAAATGGATGCAACTAGAGAGCAGACTAATAAGTGAAATAAATCAGACCTGCATGTGTGTCATATTATATCCCTAAGATACAATATGTAAGGACCTGAAAGAGTAAACAAAATCATGAACAGTATTTTTGTGGCAGCAGCAGCAAAATTTTTGTGAGGCACTTGAGAAAGAGGCAGAAGAACAAGAATGTTAGAGAGGAAGAAAAACCCCCAACAGAAGAGAGCTATAAGAGTAAGATTTCATCTCAGATAGTCCTCTACTTTATTATGAGAAAAACCAGGGGCTCAGGTGGGAAGAGCAGAAGTAAAATGCAGCTGGCAGTCTGTGGGCATGACATAGTTACAAGTCAGGTGTTTGTAAGTTAAGAGATCACCTGTAATTACATAGCAGCTGCATCCGTATTCATTTTGCCAGTAATTTTTAACCTTTTCCCTTGGAACCTCTCGCAGATCAGTTGATAAAATGGAAGACTCCACACAGTGAAATCTACAGTTTTCAAGCTGGCTTTTCTTCTAAAAACCTACAATTGCTCTTCGGTGGTTGATTATCATCAGTCACAAGGTTTTCGGATGCCAGAGCCAGCAGAGTTTGCCAGGTGCACAATATAGTGGAGACCTGGGCAGGTGAGAGGTGCAGGCATCATCCAGTGCTCACAACCCCTCTTCTCCATGTGCTGCCCTGGTGTGGGGAGATGCTTGTGTCCATATGTCTGTCACTGCCCTTCATCTCTAGAGGATAGGCAGGGTTCTTAACTGCGGTACCTAGCTGAGAACTTTCCTAACCAGTCTCACAGAGCAGGACCTAAGAATCCTTCAGAGCCAACTCCCCACCAAGAAGAGGAAATAACCCCTAAATGTCACCCAGCATTCTTCTTGCTTCAGTTGTTTGTCATTCATCTTCTGTGGTGAGGTTCACAGAATTATTTCACCTCAAAATAAACCCAGGTTTTATTGTCTGCTTATCGATATGCGTACTTATCTTTCAGCCATTTGTTTCTTTCCATGTTGTAGTTTTCAATTAAGTATTTTTTGGTGGCAGAATCTCCATTCAAGATTTTGAGCTCACTTTATGTGCTGTGTGTGTAAAATACTGAATAACCTGGCATATCTGTTATGGTTTGTGTTTAGTTGTCCCCCCAAAGCCTTATTCAATCATGCGGCAGCTTCTGAAGTTTGATTGATTCTTGATCCAATGCTGGGATTGCAGGTGTGAGTGCTACGCCCCGGTCCTTGGCTGGGTAATCTGTTTTAGTACAATGGGAGGAGAGGAGAGAAGCTTGCAAGCTGTGCAGCTACTTCTCTTTTTGCTTTTTTGTTCTTTCCACTGTTGTGAATGACTGCCTTCTGCCATGTGCCACTCTGCCTTGGAGCCAGCTAGTATGGACTGAAACCTCCACTAACTGTGAGCTAAATAAATTCTTCCTTCTGTACTTAATTTGGGGTGTTGGGTGTTTTGTCCTAGCAACAAGTGAAAAGTAATCTAGACAGTATCTAAATCAGTGCTTTTTTCTGTTTGCCATCATAAATATTTGCGCAGCAATGGAGCAAGGGATCCAGCAAAGCTTGAACACTTAGAATTTAATCTTTAGTATACATTTTAATTTGATTCTGAAAGGCAGCAGAGTCTTAATTCAGGATCTAGAAATAAAACAAAGGAAACAATGAAGGAAGTGAAAAAGGAGGTAGGAAAAGGAGGTGATGATGAAGACTATAGTTCAGTGCATGAATGCTAATGTGTTGGCTTGAGCTCGGGCCTGATAACTTATGTTTTTTGTGTAGGGACACTCAGAGACAATATGAAACCTGTCGGGACAGGAGAGCGGGAGTGTTAGGGGCATTATTATGAGCAAATACTCTGGCAGGATTTGTCTTGGGAATCAAGGAAATAGAAGATCTCTTTTTCAGTGTGCACTCTTCAAAAAGTAACACCTAGCCTTGTTTGGGTGGAGATAGTCATAGCCTAATTGTGCAAAGTGACTTGAACCTTGATCTAGTTGCATAAGAATGGCCGTGCTTGTTGTCTTAGTTCTGGATGAGAAACCAAAGACACTCTGTGCTTGGAATCAGCATGAGTGTCTGGCCCTCCTGATCATCTGGTTTCAAGCAGCAGCCTCTGCCCTGAGCTGCACCCCAGCCCCCAAAGCCTCTTGCTCTTCACATGTGCTCCACATTTGGCAATTAACAGGCCTATGTCAGCTGGCAGCTTCACAATAAGTTTCCCATCTGACTTAAGGATGAAACATAATGGGCACGTCTGGTTCATACATCTACACCCTTTTTGGACAGGGGAGTGACACATGTGTCACCACTAGTATGCTTCACATGGCAGAACATGAGTAAAGTCTGCTTTCTCACAGCTCCTGGCCACACAATGTCATGGCTGCTGACTACTATAGGGCCACTTTCTGACTCCTTTGAGAGGACCCCCCTCTTCCTCACTCTTGATCAAGTTGCAGAGCCCTCATTGAACTTCATCCCTGCCCCATGCTAGGAGTACAAATAAATAGTCCATTTTCTTCTCAGACAGGAAAATGGACCCTGCTAGTTCTCTTGCTGGCCTCACTGAGGTTGCACAGTACCAGTGGCCTTCTGAGCCAGGCCTGTGTGTATACATCCTAAACAACAGAGGAAATCAACCATTTGTAGGAAACCCAGTCTTCACTGTATCCATGATGCTGACCTTTTAGGAGACAGCCACGGTGTCATCCCTCATGCTTACTGATGGCCTCCTTGATTTGCAGCATTCAGAGATTTGAATGGGAATGTGTTAGTCTCTTGTTTTGGGTACTTATTCATTTTATCAATAAAAATTATTTGTTGGGAGCTATTTTTGTGCTGAATAAATAGCAAAAAATAAAACAGACAAAGCCCAATCCTCGTGGAGCTTTTAGTCTACAGTAGTCAGTATAATGTCATGTTTGGACATCTCCAGAAAACCACCCACTTGGGAACCTGAGGAAGAATTTTCAAAGCCAAATCAAGCATTTCATGTGATGGGTGAGGTTCTCCAAATGCTGGTAGAGGAGTCCCTTAAGAGAATAGAATTCTGATATCCATGCCTACTGATTGATTTCAATATTTTGTTCATCATCTCCTCAAAGCTTCATACAGAGGGATAGTGTCTCTGATTCCTGAAGTCTTCCTCCAACATTCCCAGAGGTAAAATCCTATTTTGTACCCTCTTATACCCTGATCCAATCCAGCTATGTTAGTTCATGTGGGCTGCCTTAACAAAATACTATAGCCTGAATGACTTCAACAACAGTAATTTAGTGCTTCCCAGTTCTGGAGGCTGGAAATCCAAGGTCAGATGCCTATGGTATCTTCTCATTGTGTTCTTATGTGGTTGTCTCTCTCTGCATGTGCACCCCTGGTATGTCTTTGTGTCCTCTGGTCTCCTCTTGTGAAACTGCCAGTCAGACTGGAAAAGGACTCACACAGTCTCATTTTAACCCAGTCACCCCTTTAAAGGCCCTACCTCCAAATACAGCTGCATTCAGCTGCATTCTGAGGTCTAGGGATAGGGCTCCACCCCCTAGAATTTGAATGGGAGATGTATAATTCAGTATATAACCCTAGCTATAGCCAACCCAATCACTGCCTCCTAACCTCTGTTACTAGAGGATATTGGACCCAAGGATTCCTCTCTGCATTTACTTATTATAAATGTAGACCTAATAGAGTTAACTGTCTTTTTGTTTTAATGTATTTGGTACAGGGTCTCATTATACAGATCAGATTCATACTGATCCTTCTGTTTTCAGCCTTCCCAGCCTTGGAATTAGAGGTGCACACCACCATGCCCGAACTTGGTTGCCAACACAGCACACCTCAGGGGGGAGCCAGTGCAGCATGCAGTACCAGGGATCAAACCCTGGTCTCTGTGCTTGCCTAAGCAGGCGCTTAATCTGCTGAGCTATCTCACCAGCCTTTAACAGTTTCTATCTTACAGGGCTTCCACTTGACCTCAGGAGCAGCAAAGTACCCAGCAACCCACTCTAGCATGTGCAGGCCTCTAGGAATGACTGGAGTGGACCTGAGACTCAGCTCATAGTCAACTGAGTGAATGCTAGGTGAACCCCAAGAGATTCCTTCTGTTGGAATTTAGCATTCCAGGCATTCTGGTGGGGTAATCCAATAAAGGGGTAATAATTTAGCATGGATTTTCATATAGCTATCTTGGTATGGCCTAAAAATTGAATCCTTAAACTCTTTTCCACCTTATTCATTAGATGTAAAGTAGAGGTTCTTCCCAAGAGATAATTTTCCTAAGACACTTTCAGATTTTTCAGCCTCATCTATAACGTGCTAGGTAGTTGGGTATCCACAAAATTGTACACCTGCATGCAGTGGCACTTCTATGAGCCTTGCGATCATGTGAGGTGTTCTGAGCAAGCCTATAGTTAGATGGCTAGGGTGATCTGTGACAATATGAGACCATCTTACATTTCAGCCCCTTCCTTACCTGCCATCCTTACCTGGGACAAGGATATCAATTTCTCTTTGCCCCAGATCCCAGGGCTTCGGGTCTCTTGAATCCATTTCCATACTCTTCCTGGCTCTTGAGTCCCTAGGTAAGGCCAGGCCTCAGGAAACACATAATTTTGCTCTGTCATCACTAAATGGTGATTAGTAGAGCTTCTAATGTCAAATCAGGATTAATACTGCAGTTTGCTGCCTTCCATTAAACCAATACCCAGACCAAGACATGTACAGTGATCCCCATGCCTGGTGACACTCCTTCTGTTAATGGCATATCCAGGGGATATAGCTGCCCTTATACATGAAAGACACTTTTACGGTGATCATACTTCTGCGTAGAGACCCTGTCTGCCCGTTCTGTCCAACTCATTTGAGGAAGAAGTGTGGTCTCCATGTTCTATCCAATCACTCAAAATGCATCTTGTAAATGTGCTGATAAAATGGCTGGCTGCCTCTTTGTTAGTTACTGTTTCATTGTTTAAGGCCTTCCTGATTAATTCATAGGTACTTTTCTACTAGGAAATACCTGAGTAAACAAGGGTCCAAGTTCTAAAAAGAAGTACACACTGACCAGTGGTGAGGTCTAGGAAAGTCATCTAAGTGACGTGCCAGTCAACTTCTGAGGTTCAAACATGTTAGTGACCTCTTCTGCCGAATTCTCCCTGAGCCTCTTCCAAGCAATTAGAAGTCTTCGTACATCTTCAAACCAATGTGAAAAGGTCCTTTTCATGTCATTTTCCTCCATTTGTCCTTCACCAAACCCTGTTTCTTCGATCCCCAAGTTGCTCCTTCCATTTTCAAGCTCCCCCTCAAGGGCCATGAGCTACAGGGAGGATCCAGACTCCTAGTGACAGTGTGGCCCCTGCTAATGCTTATTGTACTGGAAAGAGTTCAGAACAGGAGCAGAACCACTAGCAGATTCTAGATTCTAATCTGCTGGGCTCTCATGGATTCCTCTAATGAAAACTTTTCTCCAGAACGGAAGGATCCAACCCTGTGCCAAGCAGAAGGCCCCACGTGTAGCTCTCCCCCATATACTTGTTTATGCTCTTGTGAAAGATGTCCTTTCCCTGAGCTCCACTGCTTCAGGGCCTACAGAAGCTAACTGTTTTCCTCTCTGGCCTGTCTCCTTGGTGAGCTTTCATTCTAGCTCATGTGCTTTCTCTCTCCTATGCAAATCTCCATAGGAATATGAGTTCCCCTCCACTCCTGTATAACCCCTTTCACTTCCAATCTGCCTGCTTCCTGGGCCAGTAAGGTAGACTAGGACACAGACTGGAATTGTTTTTTTGTTTCATTTGCCTGATTCTGTAAATATCCTCTATGAGGAACAAAAAGGAAGTCACTCCACACAGGTAACCAGCACAGAAAAACATTTCTGTTTCTGTGTTCACCAGTATAGATGAGCAAAGCATATGCTCTGAGAAATTGTTTCTAGTCTTCCTATTTGTAAAAACATTTCCAGGCTAAAAAAATTTTTCCATTCTATCTCACTTTTTCATAAGCCATCACTGAGTGCTTTGACTTTCCTGATAGAAAATCTTCAGTTTGTTATTACAACAAATTGTACCCTAAGCAGCAGGATATCAAATCTTCGGGAATGTTTTGGGGTGTATTGACTTTCTCCTGTTGAATCAATCTCTTGCTTGGCTACCCCTGCAGTTGATGCTGCTATCTCTTTTCCTTTTTTACTCCTTAGAAGAAAAAGTAGGGGAAAAAATTTCATTTTCCACAGTAGGGTACCAAATAGAAAATCAAATAGGTTTGTGAAATGGGAAATGATGTATATAGATTTGAAAGACTAGGAAATACGACTTTAATTTTACATAAAGTATACTTTGTGATTTTTTTTTAAAAAAGTTGATTGAAACATTTACATGCTATTTATCTGTGTGTTTTGAGTAAGTCCATAGTGTATTTTCAGAAATTCTCTAAGTACAGATGAGTGGACCTTCAATTAAATTGCACAAATACTGATTTACCTAACCTCATAGAATGGCTAGAGCATTTATAAAGAACAATAAGAGGTCCTTGAAGAAATAAAAAATGGTGAGCAAATGTCCTCCAAAATTATCCTCATGTTTGAAATAGCTAAATTATTCTGAATAAGAAAAATATGCTGTGAGCTGGTTAATAGAAAGCTCTTGTGCTAGTAAAAACATACTGGTTGGAAAAATGTGTAGTACTCTCATCGTTCAATATACTCCAGGGAATTGGCCCAGCCGGGTGTTAAAAGACACAGTAGCTGCTGCAGCCCCCAAATAGGCTGAGGTAGGGGCTCTGAACAGTAGACATAGCACCCTGCTCTGTAAAAAGTGAAATGGATGATGGAAATCACTCTTGCTGCACAAAGGACACCAATCATACTAACACTGCCCTTCAGATTTACAGAGGAACAAATCTACTCTCACTTATAATGGGAAATATCACTGTAATGTGCTCCCAAAGAAAGATAAATTGGGTTCAACAGCCATAAAAGCATCTGCCAGCTATTTGGTAGTATCTCCTTTCCTAAAGAGTAGGTGAAAGGACTTGAAGAATGCTCCTCTACCTTTCAGCTTTCCTAAACTGAAAAGTAAGTGCTGTTATGTATTAAGACCCTTCAGTGATCCAGTTACCTTGTTCATCTTTCTAATTCTCATGGCCACAGTGAGGAAGGATGTTAGTTGTCCAGTCTTCTATAGAAGGAGGCTGAGGACATGATTGATTCTCCAACTCTATGGTAGAGGCACAGTTCAAATTCAGGCCTTGGATTCATTCATTTTATTTTGGTTAATGCTTCTTCAAAAAAAATTGAGTCAGTTTGAACCCTGATTTATTTGATTATAAAGGTCTGGACTGCTGCCACACTCTGAAAGCTATAGTGATCTTTTTTATGCAGCATCTTTTCTTTTGCTACACAAATCTATCAAGATTCTCCCCCTCGAAGTGACAGGACTGCATCTTGGGAGTGCGTGCATGCAAAATAATGCAGTTTGTCACCCGCAGATGCACAGGCAGGCACAGATCTGCAGTGACAGAATTCAGGGTTTCAGTCTGAGCCCTCACCTCCCACACCTTATCTCCCTTTCCCACTCCTCTCCCTGGGTCTGTTTCTCTCCACTCTGCCCTTTCTTCTGTGTTGTTCTCCTTCTCTCCTACACACATAATCTTCTCCATGGCTTGGTAGGGAAGACAGCTTCCAGCAGCTCTAAATTCACATGCCCTAACTCCCTAACAAAAGAAAATGCTCTGTTCTCTCCATCTCCAAATTTAAAATTTTAATGTGTTTTTCAAAAGAACTTCTTTCATAGTTTCATAGTCATCCCTGCCTAAGTGAGATGGGTGTTGGCATCCTTGCCAGTAATGCAGGTGTAGAATGGGCCAGAAGTTCTTCCCAGGTTAGCTGGATGCTGAATAACGAACAGATGTCTACCATCATTTGAAATAGAAAATATTCAAAGGTGGAAAAGAGAATCCAAAGGCTAATAACAAAAGCCTCTGACATGGAGAGAAAGCAGCAACTCTGAACCATTGGACTCAATGGACTTGTGAGCAAAGCTCCACAGGAGCAGGTTCCTGGAGTCCAAAGCAGCAGCAGGGCCCACTTGGGCCCAAAAAGCCCACTTGGGAGGAAGACTGTTAGCTGAAAGAGCAAGGATGCATCCAGGCTCTACCTGACACAGAAAAGCTGCGCAAGGGCCTGGTGTACCTGATGGCAGTGTGACACATTACATGAGCTTCCCCAGCCCTGGTGTGCATTACCTATTTCTGGCATTCATTTGAAAAGCTTCAAAAAGAGCCCACCTTGTTTTTAGCAAGACATTTGAGAATTATTTCCTGGTACATTTTCTGTAGATGGAAAAATGTGAGCTAGGGAGGTTTATTTATACTTAAAAGCAGATGGTTTCTGAACCATGGTCATTAACAGCCTGATAATCCCTTTGGGAAAACAATGGTATGCCTTAAAGTTTCTTTTGGTCCTAAGTCAACATTTTTATCAAACACTTAATGAGATTTATACATAGGAGTTACTCATAGCATATTTGCAAGAGCTTCAAAGCTGAGAATAATATTTTGGGGGTACAAAAACCAAGTTCAAAATAATCTTCTTAATAAAAAACATTTGTTCAGTACCAACAGGATAAGCAGGGACACATGGAAAAGTCTGCATTTGGAATTTAGTAGGTGGAGAATAAAATGACATCATTTTGTTTTATGTATATGGATGTATATTCATGTATATATGAAAGATACAATTCTTATAAGCTGTATGATGGGCCTTTTAAAAAAATCTTTAGTACAGGGTCTACAGGGTCTTACTGTTACATAGTTTCAACTCATAGTGATTATCCTGTTTTTAGCCTCCCAAGTGCTGGGATTATGCCTATGCCACCATGCCCAGTCTCAGCATGCCCCAGGGGCGGGGCTGGCATGGCACACAGGGCATCGAACTCCAGCTGCTATGCTCTGCCTAAGCAGGCACTTTAGTCTGCTGAGCCATCTGGTGGTCCTCATATGTTGTGCTTTTAAGTTGCAAATATTACTAACTTCTAGAAAGTTGGAGATTTTAAATTTTAAAAACATCTACATTTATAATTTTGGGCAAATGGAAGAGTTGGTCAGTGAACACCCCGAAAACAATAGGTTTGCCAGTGTCCTCCACAATCCCCATCCCCCAGGCCAGTTCTGTTCTTTCAGATCCTGTCTACCCCAGGTTGCTTGCAAGCCTGTGATCCTGTGGTGTGCAGTAAGAAGTAAAGCTGTTCTGCTTCAGGTCTTCTCTGACCCAAAGAACAGGACAAGAAAGCAGTTACTTCACATTTGTCCATAAGTTCTCTATCCAAATACAGTATCTGTAAAAACAAAATTAGATGTGGATCTTTAAAATATATGGAACTAATCACTACTAGAAATGGATGACTAAGAAGGAGGAGGGCAGAAAAAATAAAAAAGAAATGGATGACTAGAACATTGAGTCTTAATCACATTTACAGATACACATGTGCATTAAGGTCTCTTTTCCTGTTAGTTCCTCTGTTACCAGTTTCTGATTAATTCTATTAGCTTCTTTCCCTGGGCCTGAAGCCCCAGCACCTGCCTCCATTTCTCTTCAGTAGTATTTTCCAGCATGTACTTCATGGGGGTAGTTGTTCCAGTGGGTTCAAGAAAAGCTGAGTTAGGTGAAATAGTTTTATTTAATTATTATGAACCATCCCACCCAAAGCCAATTTACCACATGCTGGGGCCTGAAGAACCTATTTGCTAGGTATGCCAAGTTTACTGCAGTGAGTCAGTAGTTTTGTCGTTGTAGATTACTAATCCCGAAAGATGCTTTACTGAATATTGAGACACTTCTAATATTGAAGTAATATTAGAACTAATACTGAAACACTTCCAGAGTAATCAGTAAAAAAAAAATTCTAAAAGGCTGTCAAAGTAAAATTCAGCATTATTTGAAGAATTCTTATTTGAAATACTATTCTTCTTCTGAAAGTTTGACATTTTATATTATTGTTTCAAAGTATGTTTGATTTCTTTTATATCCTTTTGAAATGTTTAAGCATTTTTAAATGTTCTTTTGCAAATTCCCAAGTAGCTTATTAGCCTAAATTTTGTATTTCTATACATTTAGAATTAAAATTAGATTTAATTTAAAATTTTGTTATCTTTGAGATGCTTTTGAATTTGTATTTAATTTGAATGTTTAAGTGCTAGAAATAGAAAATTAAGCCTCATAGATCTTTGGAGGATTGAAGGCAAAAAACTTAAAATGGTTGAAATTTTAAACAGTTAAATTTTAAATAGTTAAAAACAACATTCATAAAAAATCAGAGGCTGCCTGAGCAATCTCATTTGCGTAAAATTGTTTACTTTAATTGTTCTTTTACTAACTTTTTGGGTGTTCATATTCTTTTACCACTTGCACATTTCTTCAAAGCTTTGAAAACATTCTTATTACAAGTATTAAATCTTAAGGGAAAAAAGACAATTGGTAAATTTACCAATATCACAAAATTAATGACTCATCAAGTTGATTTTCCAGTAAATTGACCTGCATTCAGAAGAAACTAATCTGGTTTCTGTAGAACTTTGTATACTTTTTAAGAACCTGATACATATTTCAAATTTCCAAAAGGAGTATTTAAAGAATGTCAGCATTTCTCATGCTCTAATTCTTAAACCCATGATCTAGGAAGGAGTCAGTTTTAGGCAATGTAGTCATTCTTCAGTATTCTTGGTGGACTGGCTGCAGGACACCATCTCTGCTAGGAAAATCTGAGAATGCCCAAGTCTTTTTTAAAAGGCCAAAATAGTTGCATACATTGTACACATATCCTCTTCTATACCTTAAATCATTTCTAGATTATTTATAATACGTAATATCATGTAAATATGTTGTTATATTGCATTGTTTAGGAAATAATAAAAAAAAGCCAGTACATGTTCAGTACAAATGCTGTGTTTTCTGTATATGTTAGTTGTGTACTTAATTTATGCATGTTACTTATTCTGTATGTCTTTAATCCAAACTTGGTTGAATCCACAGATGTGAATCTGCAAATACTGAGTGTACATGTGGGAGTAGATATGCTGGTGTCAGGCTGTGCTCTTTTTGATACTATTGGGCTTTGTATTTATATCTATCAATTAAAGTCAAAAGAAAACATTTTACAATGTAAAATGAATTTTAAAGTAATAAATTATTATTATTATTATTATTATTATTATCATTATCATTATCATTATCATTATTTTGTGGTACTGGGGATCAAAGCCCTGCCCTTGTACTTGCCTAAACTATATCCCCAGGCCCAAAAAACTAATATTTCTTAACTAACAACTTCTTGCTCTACCCTCTTGAATTTCTGCCATGATTATTAGCACCAATTTTTAATCATCTCTATTTTTAGTGCTTCTAATGGTCATTTTTAAACCCCTCAGTGCCTATAATCCCAGCACCTGGGAGTCTGAGGCAAGATGATTGCAAGTTTGAGAGCAGCTTGAACTACATAGTGAATGTAAGCCCAGCCAGCTTAAATTACACAGTGAGTCCCTATCTCAAAAAAGAAAAAGAAAAAAAACTTTTAAGTAGCATTTTTAGATCTGTATCAGCTAAGTAAATTACTTATTCTTATGCTGTAGCTTATTCCATATCCTCTTTTCTTTCTTTTTATTAAAAAGAGGATCATTATTCTTTTATTAGCTACCCATGAAACTTCATACAATATATTAAAATTTCTTTCTTGTTCTGTCAGCTTTAGGTAGCATCTCTTTCCTACTATTGTAGACAGACATTCATTTAGTACTTTTATTCTTGGTAGAAAATTTTAATATAAAATTTTCAATTAAAAAGTGATTTTCAGTAACAATTATAGAAACTTTTAAGGAGCTGGAGAAATGGCTCAGTAGAATAAGTGCTTCCCTGGCAAGTTCAAGGGCCTTTGTTTAATCTCCGCATCCACCAAAAAAAAGAAAAGAAAAAGAAAGAAAGTAAAGACACTCTTACCCAGTCTCCTGAAACCCATTGTTTCTGATGCTAGTTGAGTTTTGGTATTTTTGATCACCTATTTTACCTTTCTGTAAGCTTTATAGTACTTTTCTTTGATGTTCTTAAAGTTCACATTGATGCATTGGATTTTTTTTTTTTTATTCATGCTATACTGTTTCATTTAAAAGAGTTCTAGAATAATTTTTTCTTTTTAATTTCATTTCCTATTTATTCCTTTATTTTGAAAATTCTGGTCCATCAGCTGTTGAAATCTTGTGATACCAGTATCTTTGACCTTTTGCTTTATGTTCTAAAAGTTATCTTTGATTTTTTCTTATGAAAATTTAAATGCATTTTTGTATTTCAGCAGATTTGTTTTTAACTTGCTACAATTCTGTCTTGCTCTTGGATTTTTTTTTTTGCATAGTACTCTCTGTCTCTCTCTCTCTATATGTGTGTGTGTGTGTGTGTGTGTGTATACACACATTCTTGAATCTCGGGATATTTAAAAATTATTTTCCATTTTTCTAAATAACTTGAGTTTAAGTCCATTTTACCCTATATATTTATTTTAGCCTATAAGGGATTAGAAAGCCTGGTTTATGCCTCTGTGGAGTTTTCAGAATGGAAGTCAGTAACAGTGCAATGGTTGGAAAGAAGGTGAGATAAGGTCAACACAAGTACCAGTAAGTTAGATCTGACGATCTTGGTCTTTGAGAGCCGGGAGAGAAGCTAATGCTGCAGATAAGCACGAGAGCCATTCTGCACAGATCCACTTCACTTTCACGTTTAGGGTATGAAGACATTCCACTAGAGATGCTGCAGAGCCTCCAGGTTCTGGGATTCATGAAGACAGGCGTTTGTCTGTCTTCTTCACAGCTCTGCCTCCTATACCCAGCAATCCAACACACAGCATTACAGATTTGTAGAGTAATTCAGCACCATGCATTTATATATGCTTTACCATTTTGAGTGCAGTTATACACTTGTCTTTTATAGGCAAGTATACAGGGTTGATGAACCTTGGCACTAGTTTAAACTATAGGGCCCTGCACTTCTGTAGGCCCTTTTAAAAATTCTGTTACCTGTTCTGTTTGTCAACTTTGCATTGTTTTTCTGAAAGAAGGCTTATAAAATTATATTTTGAAATGTCAGGCATTAATCAGAAAATCTGATCTTAGATCTGCTCTTTTGGATACAGCAGAAGTGATTGGCTCTCCCTTAGAGTTATAAAAGCTGTGGCCCAGAGATTGAATACCTTGCCCAAGGCCACACATCCCCTAAGTGGCAGAACACTTCACACCTGAGTGATTCATCCTTCATCCTTCTCTCCGTCTGCCTGTGGTGAAGGGATTGCTGCTGATTGATTCCTATGCCCAGCACACAGCACAGGGAGCGGGGCAGGCCCCAAACTCGGCCCAGAGTGAATTTGGTGATGATTGTAGGTGAAAACCATCTCCCCCTCGATGTGCCTAACAGGAAGCAAACAAGGAGAATCTACAAATCCTCCCATATCTTAGCTTTATATTTCAGTTTTAGTTATAAGATGCCTCTGGAAGTATTTTTTTTTTTCTGAACAAGAGAAATACTGAATCCTCCTTTCCACTTCTGTTTCTGAGTGAGACTTTTCACCTCATGTTGTTTCATGGTCTTACAATAAAATGTAAGATCTATGGGGAATGGATTTTAAAAAGTTAGAGATCAGACTTCACCTACCAACTAATTTAGTGAGGTTCCCCAGTGGGAAAATTCTGCCCACAGAGGTGAATCATGCATTCCGCTATGTCAAGCTGCTGACTCTGAGAATAAACTTGCCCTCCATGCTTTTCAACTTTTCAGTGCAGTATATTTCATGCTTGCCTTTCTTTAGGCACAAGTACATGTGTTTTGGGTAGAAATGTGAGCTAGCAGTACCTGGAAGAGAAGGTCTCAGTCTGTTAGAGGACAAAGCTGAACTGCCCAGAGATAGACCAGAAATCTTTGGGAGTCTCAGAGCTGAGTTTCCAAAGGCCTGATGCCTCAAAGATGACAGAGAAATGGGCTTCAGGGGAATTTTATCCTAACATTAGCAATCTAGCATCAATTTATGTAGCTTAACAGTGTTATAGCTTAGCATTGGTTGTCATGTTGTGACTATATTGTGCTTTAAGAAAACAAAACTCAAAATTGGGCACAATGGCACATACTTATCCTAGGACTTGTGATGCTGAAACAGGAAGATAGTGAGTTTGAAACCCACCTGAGCTATATAGCGAGAGCCTACCTCAACAGCCAAACAAACAACAGCAACAGCACAAGATCTCTGAGGCTTTCTTTCTGCTGTACTTCTTCCCTGAAGACTTTGCCCTCATCCTCTCCAGCAAGAGCCACCCTTGGGGGTGGGGGGCACAAGTGCTCAGGAAAGCCTTAAAACTCCCAGAGTTCAGCCTTCCACTTGGTAGGGAACCACTGCCTCAGCTCCTCTGCACCACCACACAGTGCTCCCTCTAAGGACTTTCCCACAATCCCAGAGCCAAAAAGTGCAGGTGGCTTGAACTGTAGAGGACTTCTGGAACCTAGCTGCATTGCTGCTGCAGCAGTTCTTCTGATTGTAATATGGCTATGCTATATTATACTGCTAGATCACTTTTTTTCAGGGCTGGTGGTAGGCCCTGATGTGTGCTAGGTAAGTGCTCTACTAGTGAGCTACACCCTTAGCCTCTATGCCATGTCGTAGTATTTAAGTATTTAATAATGAAATTAGATTGATGATAATGTGAAAAATCACCTCACTTATGACAAAGCCTGATCACTTAGGCCTGTTAAAATGGACAATGGTTCCTGCTTGATGCCTCAGTTCCTTCTAGGATATTTTCCAAATCAGAAGCAAAGTTGTACATTTAAAGGATGAATTCTTTAGCTTTGTTAAAGCTTCATCAGCACTGGTGACAGTGAAAGGCACATCATGAAGCCCTGGAACCATTCCAAAGTCCAAGTCGGGACCTCTCTGTAAGTACAACACCAGTTTCAGGCTGGAAGTAAGTGGCTTGAAGTTTTTCTCTTCCTTATAAGAGCATGGAGAAGCACAGAATAATGTATGCCTCGAGCTAGGCCAGCTTTCATCTGTCAGCAGTTTTAAATGTTTAGAATGGTGTAGTAATGAGAAATATGTGCCACAGTGAGGTGCTCAGCAGCAGATGGAACTTGTAAAACCCTGTTGCCTCAGAGCATCTGCACTGTAGGTGGGCTTTGGTTGAGCATGAATTGACCTTCACACACACAGACACCTAGCAAAAATAATGCTCTATACAGCCAGCTCCAAACTCTAAAGTGTGTAAATGGCTAGTATAGGACAGTGCAGAGGATGAGAATCTTGGAGCTGCAGGCCTTAAGCTCCAGCCAGCCAGGTTTCAGCCTTGTTTCAGGTCAAGTTTAGTTTTACATTGATGCAGCTTAAGCCACACTGTTCTGGAATAAATCAAATCTTTGGCTTCATACTATCCTAACCTCTTAAATCAGAGAGACAAGAACCTCTGTTCATATTGAACCCAAATGATGGCATCCTTCCTGGCTACACAAATGTTTAAAACTAAGTAAGTTGGCTGGGATTTGTTAAAGGGTGATATTTTTCATTGGTTTTGCTTCATAAAAATCAACTGACTCAAAAGGAAATGGCCTTGCTCCTGTGAGGGATCTACCCTGCAAAGTGACTAATATTTGTCAGAGTTGAGGGATCTTGGTTCTCTCATGAAGGATGCTAACCATGGAGGCTCCGGTACTGTGCTACACAGGTGCCATCTTGGTGATTTATAAGGGATCCAATCTATTGAAATGGGAAGTTACCTGAGCCTAACAAGAATCACCCACTTGCCTATCATGTAAAACCCTGGATTTTCTCCTTAGCATTGCCAAGGAAAGAGATTTCCACCATACCACTCTTTTTTTTTTATTAAAAAATGACAGATTTTGAATGCAAAATAAAGAGCTACCATCAAGTTCACCTTGTCATATAATTGAAAAGGTCCACATCCCTATATTTTAGAATTTTCCTCACTTAGAGATTCCCCATATGGATTGTTTACTTTATGGATAGCCCTATATACTTGTGCATGCTTGTTACATGATAAACACTATCATTTAGTAGGAAAAAATAACCCTGTTTCTTAAAAGACCTTATCAATAGCCAGAACAGAGCAGCTGAGTCTGCAAGACATTAGCATTGCCCTCTTTGATTGCCTGCTTATAGGCTGAAATGGCAACTTCTTCCTGTGTTGTTAAGCTCGTCCAAGTAGGAAGATTATTTTATCAAGCTTGGTTCCCAAATATCCAGCTTACCAGCCTGCCAGTATAGTAGTCTTCTGAGGTGGTTAAAGATCTTGTGTCTAAGACCATGTAAGTCCAGTTTGTCAGAGTCATATAAATCCTGGAAGGTAAGGGACAGAAAGCTTGGGGGAACTGGGATGCCTGTCCCCATTCACAGTGGTGTACTGAGATGTTCTGAGGTGGCCCCAGAGAGAGGAAGGAGGTCAATGAGTGCTTGGCTCCCTGTCTAGACTGCTTTTACTCCTCAACACTGTGACATGGGTCAGCCTCTACCACAGGACTATCAGAACATCCAACCCAGCTCACAGAAGTGCAAGCACAGCCTTCCAAGGGGTATATGAGAGGTCAAACAGCATTGTGGCTAAGGATGTCAGAGGAAGCTGTGAAGAGCAGTTTCGCAGAAGGAACTTAGCCACAGTCAGGCATTGAGGAAGATTCACACTGGACCTGACCTAGTGCCTTCCTTTCAATTCTCATTTCCCCAAAGAGGGTTAATAAGTTTAGGTGAAAAAAGGGCCCTCAGTGAAAATGGGGTCCATGATCAAATTAATTCAGGAAATGACAGACTACCTAGAGCTTTGTAATAACTTTACTCTAAAGAGCATATCTTTCTATACGTTGGTATTTCTAAAATAAAAAAGATTTTCATGGATTACCGTTTTATACACAAGTTTTCTGTCACACCCAAGGAAATAACTAAAATGGTCCAATTTGATCTTGTAGCAGTGTAGTACATCATGGCAGAAGTATGTAGTGGAGAAGCTGCTCACTTTATTGCATCCAAGAAGCAAGGAGAGAGACAGGGAGGAGCCAAACCAGTGTTCTGACATCCCCCTAATGATCCAAACCCCGATGGCCTAGCGTGCCCCCACCAGCCTCTACTTCCTACAGGTTCTACCACCTCCCAATAGGAGCATAACTGGGTGTTAAGCTCTCAACTATGACCTTTACAGGACATGCTACATCCAAACTGTAACATTCCACATCTAAGAGACTATCTGTTTTGAGCTTCTACCTGACACTTAAGCAAAGTCAGTACAGACTGACTGCAGAAATCTGAAATTTTGGGGTATAAAGGTGAAACTGTGAGTAGAAACTTCCACAACAATAAATCTTCTGATATAAAATTATTAAAAATATTGCACTGAAAATGTTTATATGAAATATAAATCAATCTTGTATTTAAATTTGGGTCCCATCCTGTTATAGCTTATAGATCTAAACATATAGGGGTGCCCCAAACACCCCATGTAATCATAGTTAGGGCTTTGGGAAGGTGACTGACTCCTTGAGATACGGTAATTATTAGTGGATTAGTTCACTGATGAATTGCTTTTAGGAGGTGGCATCTAGTCAAAAGAAGTAGGTCATTGGGGGCATGGCCTAGAAGGATTTATCTCTCCATCCCTACTTCACCACTCATCCTGGACCCCGCTTTCCCACTGCCATAATGTGAGCAGCTTCTTCTCTGCCCACATCAGTCTATCTTACTGTCTAGACTTGGAGCCAAACTTGCTACATACTGTAACCAACAGCCAAAATAAAGCCCCTTTCCTTTAATTTGCCAGTATCAGGCATTGCATCTCAAAATCAAGAAAACTAAGACACATCCCCAAAACGTCTCTTTATGTATATGTAACTATTTCAAAATCTGAAAAACTCTGGACTTTTCAGAATACTTTTTGTCCTAAAAATTTTAAATATGGGATACTCTACCTGTACTTTCTTAGTTACTTTATTCAGTTAAGGAAAGTGTGAAAGTAAAAGCTCATAAAAAAGAAAAAGCATATAAAACTCTAGTATTCTTTTGTAAGAACCAAAATTATGTTTGTCTTAAACAAAAAGTTTATGAAACTTTGTGCCTGTGTCATTTAATGTAGTTACTAGCGGTCAGAAGTGACTCTGTAAACCTTTAGACTTCAAAGATAAAGAAGTATGTACAAGTCATGTGACTGAGATACTGAAAGCCGTTAGTGCTTAAATAAACACATGCTCTTACCATTGGTTAAAAACAAAAATATTTACTTATAATCAGATGTTTCCTATCTTCTCCCAACAACTGCTTTTACATCATTGACGATATTATAATTGAGATGTCTTAGAAACTTAGGAGGCAGAAGTAGAAAGCATTTTCCTAAACTTAACTGGCAGTGGAACGTGAGGCTCCATACAACACCCTTTGGGAAATAGTGCCCCATTCTACTTAGTGCCTGTCCATTTGGTAAAGGATGAATTCACAGCCAAAATCCATCAAGATAACACCCCTTATGTTGAAGGACTGTGCTGTACAGGTATGTGTTACAGAGTTTCTAAATCATGATGTACTCCCCATACAGTGAGAACTGAAGTGTGAATCTGAAAATATCGATTGATTATTGAGCCAAGCATTAGGTTAGATGAAGTAGAACTCTTTCAGACTAAAAGTGGTAAAGATTTATCAGACCTTCTAATTCATTAGAAAGTAAGTCTGAATAGTGTATATGTAGGCTTAAAGGGTATATTAGTCACTCTTTTGTCTTTTGGTCAAAATACTTGACAACCACAATTTAAAGCAAGAGAGTTTTATTTTGACTCAGTTTCAGTGGGTTTAGTTCATGGTTACTGGCTGCAAAGCAGTGACCATGTAGCAAATTGCACAGTAGAGGAAAGCTGTTCATCACCTGGGAGCCAGAAAACAGAAGAAAAGAGATAAGCCAAGGATGAGAATGCATCTTTCCAAGTCATGCCCACTGTGACCCACCCCTCCTTATCAGGCTGCACCTCTGATTCTGGGGGCATTTTAGACATAATCCACAATATTCTGCATCTTATCCAATAGGCTTCTGTCCTTCTCATTATATAATATACATTTAGTCCATCTCTAAAAGTCACCAAAGTCTTAACAATTCAAACATTGTTGAAATGTCCATGTTCAAAGTCTCCTCTGAGAATCAAGGCAAACTCTTAGCTATGAATTCTTATTAAAGTGAAACATAAAGTTAAGGACGTCTAAGTTAGAGTTACCCAGGGTAAACATTTTTATTCCAAAAGGAAAGATTAGAGAAATTGACAAAAAAAATAGATCAAAGCAAAAACAAAATGCAGCCGGGAAAACATTAAATCCTATAGCTGTCTAGCATCCAAGGTAGATTGTGTTGAAATATAAGCCCAATGGACTTGAGCTGTCCTATGGCCTTCCTGGTTGCAACTACATGGCTTCCCTTTTTGGTTGGCCCTGCTGTTTGCCTATGGTGTTCCTAGGCAGATGTTTCACATTCCTGGCATGTCCGGATTCCTGGGGTCTCCACTGTACCATTGACTAAACTCTCACAACTTAACATACCACCCTTTCATAGTATTCTGGCAGAGGCTGTGACCTTCACACCCTTTGCCTGCCCAAAGACCTTCACAAATCTGGGTAGAAGCCTCCATGATTGCTCATACATCTTCATTCTGCATCTCTGAAAAACCAGCACCATGAGGATGATCCAAAAGTCTATCACCAGCTTGAACCATACTGACCAGGCCTCCTGATACAGGAGTTTTTGAGTGCCTGATGGCTAAACATGGCAAAATACAGGTTAAAGAAGCTGTTCCCTAGGTGGCTGTTCTGGAGCAGTCATTATAGAGACTCTTCTAAGATGGGACATGTATGGTTTTATACCCTTGAACCTGTAGTAGATAGGCCTTTCTGATTTCTAAGGTGTATCTTTATTCTTGTCCCTGAATAAAGTGGTTGGTTCTTTTTTAATGATATTAATCTCTCCAACACTCAAATTCTCCTTTAGCCCACATTACAGATGCTTCCTTTATGGTCACCAACAAATTTTTCTATATCTTTTCTGTATCTTCTAGCTTAGTTTTTTGTTTCTTACTTCTGATTTTCACTATAGATCTGGCTAACAGCAGCCAGAAGTACCCATGCCATACCCTGAGTGTAAGGTTGCCTTAAAAATCTCTTTTGCCAAATTTCATTAGTCCACCACCTTTAAATTTATCCACATATGAGGTTATAGAACATGAGCAACTATTTTGCTAGAATGAAACACATATAATCCCTAGTCCAGTTTCCAATAGTCTTAACTCTTATCTGAAAACTTATAACTTAATCTTTACTGTCCACATTCCTATCAGCATTTTGTTCTCCTGATCTCTGACCAGAATCTCCCATTTAACTCAGTTTACAGCATCTTAAGCTTCTCTAACCAGCACCTCTAAACTTTTCCAATCTCTTCCCATAAACCAACTCTAAATCATAAAGGTATCAAAGCCACACAGTCAAATATAGTCATAAGGGCTGGGGAGATAGCTCAATGGAATAAGTGCTTGCCTGGTAAGTATAAGGACCTGAGTTCAATCCCTGGTAACACACACACAAAAACAGTATAGTCATAACACTGGCCCCAACTGCCAATACTGGTTTTTCTCTATCAGCCACATTCCTGTCACTGGGATGAAATATTCAACATCCACAGTGTAAAGGAAGAAAGTTATATTTTGGCTCACAGTTTCAGTGGGTTTAGCCATAGTTGGCCACCTCTAAGGCACAGACTGCATGGCAGAACAGTACTGTGGAGGAAAGCTGCATGGCAGCTAGGAAGCAGCAAAACAGAAGGGAGCCCTGAACAGCAGTGAGAGTGCACCCTTTCAAGTCATCGCACAAACGAGCTCAGCTTCTAACCAGGCCTCAGCTGTGAATGTGAGGCTTTTGGGGGACACCTTAAATCTAAACCAGAATAGAAGGCAAGATTTCCATGTCTTCTCTAAGAAAGGCAAATGCTTTCTAGGAAACAGACATCTGTCACCAAGAGAAAAAAAAGAATTTATTCTTTTTATATGTCTAGCAAAGTTGCCAGTAGAAAACTCCCTAATTGTGAGCCAGAGTTCTCCTACTCACAGCACATGCAGGCATACACACATACCGCACTCAGGATTCTCTACCTTCCCCCAGAAGCCACATCATTTTATTGATGGCCAGTTTGTTCATATACCTTGCTAGGCAGTGCTTTCTACTGTGTGGTCAGTGTTGGGTTAAAATCATTCATTTCATGTGGTCTTTATTAATATAGTCCCATGCTCCACACTGACCTTCAATCACTGGAAAACATTGAAAACTACTTCAACTAAATGAAAAATACTCTGCTGGATGTCAGCAGCCTTTGGGTGAGTGATGCAGGAAAGTGGTCTGTATGGCAGGTATGTTTCTAGCTCATGGAAACTTCAAGTTGTTAATAGTTCTTCTGGGACAAGGGTATAAGGGTAGAGTTGGCCCCTGCTGTGGTAGAAAAACAAATGAGAATGCAATTACTCAGTCTCCTGCTTTGCCCTAAAGTAGCTATATAGGGAGAGCCCAGGAGACCCATCATACTTTTCAGATGTCTTGGCCAAATGCTAGTTTCTTCCCACCAGTGCAAATGAGGAAAACCTCCCAATCTCTTTTTATGTATATGTCACAACTAGCTTTCTATCACTGTAAACAGAGCAGCTCTTCATATTTGAATTCTGGGCATACTTCAGTTGTGAAGGACAGTCATTCATTAACCTCAATAAGACAGAGAACTATCATTATAAGCATAGAATAATTGACAGCAGGCCCTTGCTGAAATAATGTGAAATGTGTGATTCACACAAACATAAGAGACCAGACTTCTGAAGTTCAAGTCCTATTTACTTGAGATAAGCACAAGTTTGGTTAAAAGGTATGTAGAACTTAGATAAGGTTGTTAATACTACTGTTCGTGGTGATAGAAACTAGGCCAACACAATCTAAGGGGGCATAGGCAAGGCAGAGGCTTATACCACGAGGCCCACCCACCAGGAATCTTATCTTACTCCAAATGCTTGTTCTAACACTGTACACACATTGTTGGAACAGAGAGTGACATTTGGAAAGAAAAAAGAAAGCAATATTTGGCTACTACAGATTCAATCTTGAGTATTCCCCCAAAGGGCCATGTGTTAAGAGCTTGTCTGTGACACTGTTGGGAGCCCTGAACAGGGATACAGAACTCCATTCTCTTTCAGCCTCCTGTGTGCCATGAGGTAAACAGTTAGCTCCTCCACCTCAGGTTCCCCCCAAATACGGAGCTGCCATAGGGTTATGTGACCATGGACTTCTGAAACCATAAGCCAAAATAAATATTACCTCCTTCTAAGTTGATTATGTCAGGTATTTTGTCACAGTAACAGGAAACTGACTGAAACACAGTCTCTTCTGATGTAGAGGAAGTATTGCCTATGTCAAATAAGATTTTACTGAAGTTGTACACAATTATACCATTCTAGTGAATTACAGGTTTTATCTGGGGCTGTGTGCTGCCAGGGAAATCTGTTCACGCTAAGCTTTCTACTTTCTACTGTAGTCTTGGTAATACTTGTTGATTACATACACTGTCACAGATTGGTTTTTGTTTCAGAACACCCCCCCCCACATTATTATCTGTAAGTGCACAGAAGATAAATATTGGAGACAGTAGCACATTTGACTCCAGAAGTTAAACAAGGTGTGCCTAGTTGCCTACTCACATCTGAGGCCATTTTTCACTGTCTTTCAACATATCCTTGTATGTACTGGTAGTAGGTTATATTCTTTAGCTTATTATACACCATATAATGTACACATTTAGAAATATACCACTCTAGGATTTTTGGCATATTTGTAGAGTTCTGCACCCATATCCATAATCAATTATAGAACATTCTCATTACCCCAAAAGAAATCCTATGATGATTAATGACCATGTCCAAATTTCCTCAGTGTCTTGTCCTGAGGCACCCAGTAATCATTCTGTTTATCTAGATTTGCCTATTATGAACATTGTATATAAATTTAATGATATAATATGTGGTCTCAGATGGCGCAGTAGAATAAGCCCTTCCCTGGCAAGTGCAAGGGCCTGAGTTCAGTCCCCAGTGTTGCAAGCTTCTTTTCAAGGATTATCTACCTTTTTTATATATTTAGTACAGAGTCTACAGGGTCTCACTACACAAATAAGACTCTTAGTGATCCTCCTGTTTTCAGCCTCCTAAGCTCTGGAATTATAGGCTCACGGCCCCACACCTAGTCTGAAGGTTTATCCATCTTAAGATATGCATCAGTGCCTTTTTTCTTTATATTGCCTAATAATACAGCAAGTTCCCAACTTACGAACATTCAAATTGTGAACTTTCACAGTTACAAGTAGACCTTGCATTGCTAACGTTCCTAGATGTAACAGATCTGCTGGGCACCGCCACAGCTGTGCTATCGAGTGCTCACTGCACAGCACAGTGCAGCAGTGCAGTGCTCAGCGGAGCCCAGGATGTCTGGAAGTAGGAAGAAAAGCAGTGCTGCTGTGGAGGGGGCTCCTGGGATGCACAGAGCAGTAATCAGGGAAACAAAGGTGACAATAATGAAAGATTGAACCAAGGCAAAAAAGATGGTAAGTGGACCTCATTTGTGTGGGCGTGTTTGGGTTTTTTTATGCTTTACATTGTATATTTATGTCAAAGGTGTACAGAGCTTACTTTGTTAGAATTACAAATGAGTCCAGCTTATGAATGTCCTGTTGAAACAGAGCTTATTCATAAGTTAGAATTTCTGGGGCCAGCGAGATGGCTCAGTAGAATAAGTGCTTTCCTGGCAAGCGCAAGGGCCTGCGTTCAATCCCCAGTTCTGTAAAAAAAAGAAAAAAAGATCCATAAGTTAGAATTTCCATTTTGTAGATGTGCCACATTTTCTTTATCCATTTATCAACTGATAGACATCTGAGCTATTTTCACTTTTCAGCTACTAAGAATAATACTATTACAAATAACTGCAAGTTTATTTATGGAAATATGTTTTAATTTTCATCAGATATGTATCTAGGGTAGAATTATTTAATCACATGGTAACTATATGTTTAACATATTGAGGAATTTTTAAAAGACTGTTAGACTCTTTAAAACAAATGCATAATATTATATTCCCATCATTAATACATGAAGGTTACAATTTTTGCATATCTTTGCCACTACTCATCTGTCCTCTCCTTCTAGCCACGCTAGCTGGTACACAGTAGTATGTCGGTGTAGTTTACATTTGCATTTCCCTGCTTGCACATGATGCCACACATCTTTTGATATGCTTATAGGCCATTTATATTTGTTCTTTAGAGGAATGTCTATTCAGATTATTGGCCCCTATTTTAACTGGGTTGTTTTTGTATTTTTAAGTTGTAATAGATCTTTCTGTATTCTAAAGACAAGTCCCTCATCACATACATGTTTTGCAGATATTTTCTGCACTTCATGGATTATTTTCTTGCTTTCTTTTTTAGCTCAAAAGTTTTTAATTTTAGTAATGTCAGATTTTGTCTTCTTCCATTACTTGTGCCATATATCTGAGAAACCATTGCCTAATACAAATCCATGAATAAGTTTTTGACTTTATATTTAGGTCACTGATCCATTTTGATCTAATTTGTGTATATGAAATGAGACAGAGGCCAGCCCTGCTTCATGTGAACAGCTTTAATTCATCATCTTTTAAGAGAACATATCAGACCCTTCTGCTGGGCATGCGCTCTGGTTTTTAGCAACCACCTACCTGAGCAGCAGCATTCCACAGCTAAGAGACAGGTATCAAGAAAGCATAATATTAAGCTGAGCTGTAAGTGGCTATGGTTGACAACTTCTTTGAATAACTCACTATTGTTGTGGAATGCTGGACTGTGCTGGATTGTGTTGTCGAGTTCAAGCCCCTAAGTTAGTTGAATGACAATGGAGTGCCCACCTTTGATAGGCGTAGACAAAGGAAGGGGTATAGAAAGAAAAAAATCATGATGTGTGTGTATAGACAGGACAGTTGGGATAGATAATGCTGTGCTTCTACATAATCCTACGAGAGGCAAGATCTGCACTGATGGTGGTTGGACAGGATATTATGTTGGCTTCTAGTACTATGGTCATCCACTAGGAAAATAATTATTGAATTTTTGATATAATTCAGGCATAAAAAATAAAATAAGTAAACAGCTACACTCTTAATTTACTGATAAGAGACATCTGCTATAATAATGTCTGTAAGTATAATATCGTGTATGCACCTTGTACGATACCAAAACAGTATGAAAACAGTTTGCAGTGTATTAATTTATCGAATCTGTCTTGTTAAGGTGTCTTAAAACTGTCTGATTGATATTTGTACTTCAATAAATTAAAAAAAAAAAGAAAGAAAGCATAAAATCTCTTTTCAGACTAAGTACAGTCAAGCTAACAAGTGCACCAATGATCTACTGCATCCTTCCAGGTCCCTCTGTGCACTGACCCCCAAAGAGAAACCAGCTTCTTATTTCTTCAAGTCATCTGATACCAAATTTTGCTATTTCTACATCCAGAGCACCTCAGCATGCAGAGGCATCCATAAAGGACATGAAACTTTAGAGTCAGACAAATCTGAAAGCAACCCTGATTTTCCATCTTTCTAGCATAGTAACCTTGCTGTAATATACAGCATTGGTTAAATGCACAGTGCCTTGGAGCTTTGCACATACTAAGTTCTCCATAAATGGTAAGGGTCATTTTTCCCCTGACCCTCCCTGACTTAAAGCAGGTTGTCTCATCCTTGAAAGGACAATTAATTGAAATGTAAGCTCCTACAGAGCAGGAACTTTCCCTTCTTTGTTTAATTTACATCTCTATAGCCTACATTAGTATAACATGCCTCAAGCCCCAAGTAAATATTTCTTGATTTATTAAATATTTCTATTATTCAATTCCTAGAATTACTATAAACATAAACATTTTAAAAAATAAACTATGTATTTTATAAGGTGTGAGGTGCTGCAGAAATGTTTTGTCTTCCTTTGTTCTGAGTGGAAAGAGACAAGTGGTTGGCTGTAACAAGACAGCAAACCTGCAAATGAGGTGCATATATTTTCTAGAAGGTATAATTTCATTTTCAAGGTACTAAAAATCCAGCAATCCTTTAATAAAGTTAATTGATTAGAGAGTTTTGAGGTCATAAAAGTTAATGCCCTTCTTTAGGTTGTCACACTATCCTAGAGAGAGAATTGTGTTCTCTATGATTCTTAAGAGCAAGCAATACTGAGGTGGGTGGGGTTGAGAAAAAAGACAGACTCTGTCTTGCCTTTCAGCTGTTTAATATCTGAATAAGGACTGGGAATTTGCACTACTCTTTATTCATTTCTTTCTGTTCAATATTCCTTTTCATCCTTTGTCCCCATAGAAATAAAGAAGCAGTGCTTTCATATTGCCTTCAGATGAGTGAATGTAGAATTTGACCTTTCCTTCCTTATGTCTGCCCACTTAGGGCACAACTCTGATGCCTAGAAATTACAAAGGATCCTGATTAGATGGGAATGGGCAGTGGGAGAGAACCAAGCAGGAGGCAAAGGGCCAATCTCTGGTCCTAACTTTTCATCAGTTAGCTGTGAAACCAGAGTAATCACTTTGCATCCTAGGGTCTTAGATTCTCATCTGGAAAATGCATGTATTAAGCCAGTTCTCCATAAAGGGCCTGATAGGCTCATCAGTTGTGTGATTCTATGTTATATATAGTCAAAGCATTTGTAGGCTTGCCTGATGCTCTTGAGTAATGTGGTGGATCCTCTGTGGAGGATGACATAGTGATGCTTAGTGTTTCCAGCTGCATTCAGCCTGGCAGAGGAGAAGCAAAGCTCACGGAACATTGGTGAAAGTCTACCAACCTATAAGGATTTGAGAAAATCTTGGAATTTCGACTGGGAAAGAGGTCACATACACTGGTAACCTAGTGTGCAGTATGGGGAGGAAGAAAGAGAGCAAGTGGCAGAGAGCTGTGGGAATGGTTTCATGAGTTTGTGGCCCTTACCCAGCTCTGTAGCTAATTGGAAGTGCAACCATAGATGTTACTTGTGTTTAAGCCCCAGTGTCCCTCTCCCTGTGTAAGTCATCTCTAAGGAATCACTGGAAGACAATGAAAAATGATGGTAGGCCTAGAGAAGTAGCCAAAGTCCAGCTTGTTGCACTTTGAAGTTCTGTGACCCTGAACATATTGTATAGTCTCCTTAGGCTCCAATTTCCCCATTAGAGGATCATAATAACAACTTTGAAGGGTTACTATGAATACCGTGAGGGAATCAGCACAGTGTGAGGGCCCAACAGTGGCAGTGTGGCTCTCCTATCATAAAGCTTTCTGTGAATGAAACAGAATTAAAGGAAGTGGTTATATGGAAATAACTTGATGAAATAGGCCATTAAAAATTCTGATAGCATGATTATCCAACCTTAAAAAGAAAGGATATCCTATCAGATGCTATACAGTAGCATCTGATGGGGGCATTATACTAGGTTGAATCTGCCAGTCACAAAAAGGTAAAGACCATTTGATTCCATGTCTGGCATAGTCAAATTCACAGAAATAGAAAAAGTGGCCACCAAGAGCTGGGCATAAGAGCATGGGGAGCTGTTCAATGTGTAAGGAATTTCAGTTTTACAAGATGAAAAAGTTTTGAAGATCTTTCTACAACAGTGAATATGTTCAATATTACTGGACTCTATTCTTAAAATCCTAGTAGAATAAATATATGATATATATGCTTGCCTGCCTGCCTGCCTGCCTGCCTGCCTGCCTTCCTTCCTTCCTTCCTTCCTTCCTTCCTTCCTTCCTTCCTTCCTTCCTTCCTTCCTTCCTTCCTTCCTTCCTTCCTTTCTTTCTTTCTTTCTTTCTTTCTTTCTGTATTTAGTACAGGGTCTACAGGGTCTTACCACACAGATCAGACTCATGTGATTCTCCTCTGCTTTCAACCTCCCAAGTGCTGGGATTACAGGCACACATCACCATGCCCAGTCTTAATTGCTATTTCAGTGTGCCCCACACAGCATGCCAGCAATCAAATCCTGGTCCCCACATCTGCTAAGCAGGCACTTTAATCCACTGAGCTCTTTGGCCAGCCCTCAGGCTTTCATATTTATTAGACATATGTTTAATACAATATATGAGTCACTATATGAACTGCCAAATTAGAATCATAGATTTAAAGATGACTGAGACAGAAGAGGTCCCCTACTTTCATGGAGTTTAGAGAAAATAATGTAGAATTTTTATAGAGAGATCTCAATTGTAGGTCCAAGCATATCAGTGCTGGAGCAGTGGCTTTATATTAAGTTTCTTAATTCTTAAGTTTTAGATATCCATTGATGTAAAATTGGAAGAATTAATATGTCTTGCAGTCTATCATAGGAATTAAATAAAACTGTGTTTAGAACAATGAGCATATACTCAGTATTCTCAGTGTTATTTCTTGATCATACCTTCAATTCCTTTCCCACAGGGAATTAAAAGTTAAGGAAGAAGTAGAAGAAAAACATGCTGTGAACAATCCCCAAAAGGGCCATTAAGAAAAGTAGATAAGGGCTGGGGAGATAGCTCAGTAGAATAAGTGCTTGCTTGTCAAGCTCAAGGACCTGAGTTCAATCCCTGGTTCTGCCAAAAAAAAAAAAAAAAAAAAAAAAAAAAAAAAAAAAAAAAAAAAAAAAAAAAAAAAAAAAAAAAAAAAAAAAAAAAAAAAAAAAAAAAAAAAAAAAAA
>PVKA01000305.1:0-111395 GCA_004027165.1 Ctenomys sociabilis | reverse complement strand
GAGGGTTTTTTGTTTGTTTATTTTTTGTGTGGGGTGAGAGATGAAGCTCAAGATCCAATTTTGTGTGTATGAATGTCCTGTTTTTCCAGCACCATTTGTTGAAGAAGAGACTACCCTTTCTCCAGTATCTACTTTTCACACTATTGTTGAGAATTAGTCTACTGAAAGTGTATAGATTTTGGGTCCTCTAATCCATTTGTCTATGGGTCTGTTCCTATGCCAGCAACATGCTGTTGTTACTCAAGTCTGCAGTATGTTTTGAAATCAAGTATTGTGATGCCGCAGGAATGCAAGCTTTTCTATTTATTTACTTATTTTTTGTTCCATTCAGGTTTGGGGTAATTTGTGCTTCCACTTAAGGTTTAGAATTGTGTTTTCTAGGTTTGAGAGTAAGGTCATTGGTATTTTGATGGTATCTGGGTAGTATGTCCATTTTAACAATATTAATTCTCCCAATCCATAAACATATAAGGTCTTCTTGTGGCTTCAATTTCTTCCCTGAATATAAATTGTAAATTTCATTGTAGAGGCTTTTTATATCCTTAGGTTTATTCCTGGGAGTAGTTTTCTTATGTTATGTTATGTTATGTTATGTTATGTTATGTTATGTTATGTTATGTTATGTTATGTTATGTTATGTTATGCTATGCTCTGTTATCTTATCTTATCTCATCTTAACTTATCTTGTGTTTTGTGGCTATTGTGAATTGGAGTGCTTTCTTTATTTCTTTCTCAGTGAGTTCATTATTTCCTTTTCTTCTTTTTTTTTTTTTTTTTTTTTTTTTTTTTTTTCTTTTTTTAGTGGAACCAGGGAATTGAACTCAAGCCCTTGCATTTGCCAGGGAAGCATTTATTCCACTGAGCCATCTCCCTGGACCAAGTTCATTATTGATATATAGAAAAGCTGCTGATTTTTGTATGCTGACTTTATAGTCTACTAGTTCTTTAAATTTGTTTATTTGTTCTAAATGTCTTTTTGTAGTCTCATTTGGATTTTCTATGTTAGAATTATGTTATCTACAGATATAATTGCATGTCCCTTCTTACTTATATGGCTTTGTACTTTCCTTTTTCTTGCTGTGGCTAAAATTTCTATAATTATTTGAATAAGACTAGTTAAAGTGGATACCCTTTCTTGTTCCATATTTCACTGGAAGTTCTTTCAGTTTTTACCCATTCAGTAGGATGTCATTTATTGCCTTTATTATGTTAAGGTATAATCTTTCTATACTGAATTCATTCAGGGCTTTAGCATGAAATATTGTAGCATTTTGTTAAAAGCTTTTTCTGCATCTATTGATGTGATTATGTGATATTTCTTATCCATGATTTTCTTTATGTAGTGTTTTATGCTTACTGACTTACATATGTTTAATTATCCTTACATCCCTGGAATGAAGTATTTTACTTCTCCATTATACTTGAAAGAGAGTTTTGCAGGGTATATAAGTTTGGGTTGGAATTTGTTTTCTTGTAAGACTTGAAGTACTTTGCTCCATGTTCTTCTTGACTTGATAGTTTATGAAGAGAAATCTGTTATTCTGATGGGTTTTCCTTCAAATGTGATCTATTTCTTTTCTCTAGCAGCTTTTATTATACTGTTCCTGTGCTAAAATTCTGGGATCTTGATTATTATATATCTGGGTGTGGTTTTAATTGGATTGATGTTATTTGGAGTTCTATATACTTCAGTTACCTGAATGTCAGATGTTTTTCCCCATGTTTGGGAAGTTTTCTGCTATTATGTCTGCCTGTATTCCTTTTATATCATTTGTATTGACTCCTTCTGTCTCATTGATGCCTATCAGTCTTACGTCTGATGCCTATCTTTGCATCGTCTTGCAGATGTTGAATTATTTTTCCCTGCATCCTAGTTGTTTTTAAGAGATCTTTTCTTATGTTTCACTAGCTGCAATGGTGTCTTCAAGGTCCAAAAATCTATTTTCACTTTCATTCAAATGGTTTTGCCAGTGTGTGATTGAGGTTTTAATTTCCTGTAGAGCTCTTTAAATCTGCTTCATGAGGGGCCAGGAGATGGAATAAGCATTTTCCTGGCAAGCGCAAGGGCCTGGGTTCAATCCCCAGTTCCTCAAAAAAAAAAAAAAAAAAAATTACTTCATGCATTCTATTTCTTTCCTGTATTGCCCATTCAAGGATTTCATCATTTTTCTATTCTCCTTTATTTTTTTTTTATCATTGTCTTCTTTAGAAGCACTTAGTACTTCTTTCATTATAGTTATCATTTCTTTTTTTACTTCAGAAATCATTTCTGATCTGAGTTCCTCTATACCTTTCTGCAGTTGTTTCTTTACTTCAGGCACTGTCATTTCAGAGATTTCAGGTAGATGCTTTCCAATTTCTTCTATGCTATTGTCTTCTGCATTTGTTCTGGGTGGGTTCAGACCCTGAGAAGGCATTTTGCTCTTTCTCTTTGTCATTTTTGTAAAGTGCTATCTTGTGACCTTTGGAGTAGAGCTTTGGTAGAGTTATTACCTTAGCGCCAGGTCAGGATCTACCAAGTTCAAACTCATCCAGATGGGTGTGGCTTGGGTCTGATTGCTCTGCTCCATTTCTTCCTGCTGCAGCCCTTGGAAGTGAACCCACTGTACCACTCTGGCAAGATGTTCTGCTCCTGGATTGGCTGGGTGGGACTTGCCTCTGGCTCCTCTGCAGGGAGTTCTGCCGCAGGATTCCACGCTAGCCCTGTTTGGTGAAGGAAGTTCCACACACACGCCTAGTCTGGGTGCTGGTTGTAATGAATGAGGATCTGGTGGTTCCTGGGCTGTCCCTCAGCTGGGCCTGGGCACTGGCTGGAATGAAAATCCAGCAGGCCCAGGTGGCCCCACTCCAGTTATACCTGTTGTAATGTCACCCTTTTTTATATCCAATTTTAATTGAGTCTTTTTCTTTTAGCAAATTTATCTAAATGTTTGTCAGGTTCTTTATCTTTTCAAAGAATTAACTCTTAGTTTCTACCATGCTGCACAAAATTAATGTAAAATGTGTCAGAGACTTTAATGTAATACCAGAAAAGCCTTGAAACTACTATTTAAAAATGTAATGGAAACACTTCCGATTATTCCTGTAGTATTCTAGGACTCCAGTAGCCCAGAAAACAAAAGCAGGTGTTGACATACAGGATTGCACCCACTTAAGAAGCTTCAACATGCAAAGAAATAATCAACAAACTGAAGAGACAACCCATGGACTCAGGAAATCTTTGCTAGCCATTCATCTGACAGAGGATTAATATCTATATTATATAAAGGAATAAAAATCAAGTTAATCAAATATCTGAATGAATATTTCACAAAAGAAGAAATAAAATTAATATGTGGAAAACTTTCAATATTTTTAACCATCAAGAAAATGCAAGCCAATATTGCAATGAGGTTGTTTCTCATCCCAGTTAGAATAACTGTTGTCAAAAAAAATTTAAAAAAACCAAACAGAACAAATATTGGCAAATATATGAAGAAAAAGGAGCTGTTAGACTCTAGTACAATTTTAAATTACTACAGCCACACAGGAAAACGGTATACAGGTTCCTCAATAAACAAAGACTAAAACTACTGCAAGATCCAAACATCTCACTTTTGAGCATATTTCCAAAAGAAATAAAGCTAGCCATACAAGAGATACCTATGTATATTGGAGCACTACTTTTATAGCCAAGATGGAATTCATTTCAGTGGATGTCAACAGATAAATAAATAAAATATTGTGTATATATGTACACAATGGACTATTATTCATTATAGAGAGCAATGAAATATTGTGATCTGTGGAAAAATGGAAGACTGTTAGTCATAAGAAGTGAAATGCATGAAGACAAGTATCTTATGTTGTCACTCAGATATGGAAAGTGAATGAAAAGAGAGACTTAAAAAACTACAGCTATAACGAAGGTGACCTTGAAGTAGAAAAGGATCTAGAAAAGATTCCCATGGGGGAAAAGAAAAGGGTGGGGTGTGTACAAAAGGGAAAGGACATTATCAGAGCCCAATATCTGTATGGATGAAAGATCACATTGTTAATTCTAACAAAAGGGCAGGGAAGCAGACCTGATGAAGCAACCGCTTACACATTTCATCCTACTGATTTCCTATTAATAAGAGTTTGTAGATCTGAGAAGAAACTACTGAAGAAGGTGTTAAACTGCAGCCTTCAAGTTATAGAGCCTCCTAAAGTAGCTTGTTGGCAGCTGCTGTGGTTTTCTGGTTCTAGGAGAAAGGTGAAAAGTGGATAAAGCTTCCCCAAGTGATTGCTAACTGATGCTGGAAGAGATTACTATGAGCAACAGTGGAATTTCTTCCTTTAATTCCTGTCTGAAGGCAAATCTGAATTTTTATGTGTTTGTGGTGGCTTTTGTAGGATTCTCCCTGAGGGTGACACACTTAGATCACTGGTAAGGTCTTACTGAGTTTCATTTTTCAGAGATTATTCAGTCAATGCTTGGTTTACTCTAGGAAATGATGCTTCCTTTCTGTTTGCCCTTTGGTCCGTTCATCTAACCACTCATTATCCAGCCAGCCTTCTTTGGGTACACACGGTGAAAGATAACGTTGGTTTTGAACCATCTCTTCTTTCATTCCATTTGCCTAAATGGTGACTTATATTTTGATCAGCTGTCTTCTGTGAGAAATACCTGCTAAATTTGATGAAACATCTCCATGCTGAGCTCATACAAAGTACCTTCCCTTACTGCATTTCTAGATGGCATGGACCCTGATACTGTCTGGCCTATTTAAGATCTGACAGTGAGTAAAGGGAAAACCGTACAACTCTTTGTATTCCTGAGTAGGCAAGAAGCTGTGTAACAAAAAAATGTGTCCTGGGGCTTTGGGTCCACAAGTGCAAAGGTTGGATATCATGGTGTTGCTTTAGCCACATCATGCCCTGCACAGTGTGTTTTTCTGGCATCATATCACTGTCCTTTGCACAGTTAGCTGTGGGAAGCTGAGTCTGGGAACCTTGCCACCCAACAGTACCAGGTGCCCTGCCAGAGTTTTTGGTATGGTACAGTTTTATACTTGAGCAAATTTGGTGCAAAGCCAGGGAATTTCTTCCACTTTTCTTTTCTCTGTTGGCAATTTCCCATTTGCCTATCCTTTCTATTATGAAATAAAGTAGAAGCTCCTGTCTTATGGGCTTCTCTAAAAGGTTACCAAACAATTGAAGTAAATAATGTGGGAGATGAATAGATGAAAATCACCAACGTGGAAGTTGGACTAGTAAGAATTTCTTGAATGAACATCTATGAAAATTGTCCATATGGCTATATTTGATAAATCCTACTGAGACTGTTCATATAAGTGGGAGCTTTGCCTAGACAAAGCAGTTGGCCCAAAAAATGCAATAATGAGCAGCATCAACTTTAGATTTCAGTTTTTAAAAGCTGCCTGCTCTTCTTTTTCCTTATTTCCATTACCTTTCAAACATGCCCTCTTGCTAGAGCCTTCAGGAAAATTGTGTGTGTGTGTGTGTGTGTGTATGTGTGTGTGTGTGTGTACATACCTGTGCACACATATAAGACACAGAAAGAGTACAAGAAAGCTTAGGGCTGTGGCTGAAAAGGAGGGAGAGAAAAACAGAGATGGACTTTAAAATTGACCTGAAAATAGAAGAGTATCTTAATCTGTTTTCTATTACTGTAACAAAATGTCTAACAATGGGTAACATAAAGAAAAGTTTCTTTTAGCTCACATTCTCACATTTAGTTCTTGGTACTAGCCAGGACCTCAGGCTGCCTCAGCTAATTTATGGTGGAAAATGGAAGGGCAAGCACGCACATGCTAAAAGAGATAAAACATTAGTGCAAGCCTTGCATTGTAACCTATTCACTGTGGAAATCAGAAATTCCACAAGGAAAATAGGAGTCCATTCAGCAGGGTCCTCCTGCACAACCCAAACCCTTCTCCTAGGTATGGCCTCCCCCACTGCTGCACTGAGAAATTGAGATTCCAACAATGAACTTTTTGAGGACACACTCAAACCATAGCAAAGGGAAAGAAGATGTGAAGGGAAATCAGGCCCTCTAAATTCCATTCTTCTGACTGTGTATCCCTTTTGTATTTTTTTTTGCCAGCCCTATTTCTCTGAAGCCAAAAGCCTATCAATCTATATTTCATATCAAAGGACTGTACTTGTTCTTTTTCCAGGATTCATGTGCCTGTGAATGGCAGACAGAAAATGCCACAGTTATGGAGGCAGAGATTGAAAAGCCCTTTGCTAGCAGTATCTGAGTGCTTTGCATCACCTGCCCTGGACTGATGGAAAGAGGGACAGCAAATATGTCTTATTATCTAGTTCTGTTTATTAAGACTCAGCACTATGTTAATAGAAATTTTAAGGCCATGTTTTATAGGAAGATTATTTTATAATAGACTGCATGTGACATGTGGACATACCTTCTGATCAAAAAATTAAAAGGTGCTCTGGAGAGCTAGCCCAGAGTGACCAAACAAAAGAACCATGCTGGACTGGCAATGAGGGATGAGCAGGATTGCTACAGACCTCATGGTCAGCTGAGGAAGTGAGCCCCATCCATACAAAGTATGCCAGAAAAATACAGTGGCAACAGTGAAACTGCTGAGCTCCTGGGAGCAAGGCATCAGCCAACAGGATGCTGGATATAACTTTTCCTACACAAATGAAAAGGATCTCTCACAGTAGATATTGGCTTGGAGTGGCTTCTGTCTGGCTTTTGCAGTGGCTTAGCTGAGTGTTACATTGTCACAGGAGCTCTGATAAATTGCAGGAATCAGAAGATTTGGACCCAGGTCCAAAGCATTAAACTGTGCTGCTTATGAATCAGCTGTGCAAGATTTTTAGGGCACAAAATTTCTGAGTTTATGGAAGTGGCATGTCTAACTCCTATCTCTCCAGGCTGATGCAAAGAAAACTTTATAGGTAGAAGGTACTATAGAAATTACTTTTGTCTCTGTCATCAGAAGGATGTTCTCATGCTTTCACAGGAACCTCTCAGAAAAGTTCTGCAGGGACAGATTTGCTTTTGTCACCACCCATCATGCTGCTGCTGATAACTGGGACATGCGTAATTCTCTGGCCTGTGATGCCCAAATCTTAACAAGAAGTAGCATACCTAGTGCCTAAGCATATAGATCTCTAAGCCTCACCCCATGGAACTCTGTTGGTTGGCACTAAGATCCATGTACAATTTGTTCCCCAATGATCCTGACACAGGTTTCCTGTAAGCTACACTTTGAGATTCTAGAATGACTGTGAGAATGGGTTCCATAGGAAGAAGAAGAAGGCACATACACAGAGGATAATGACTATGTGCCCTAGGTGTGGGGTAGGAGTAACAGCCTACAACTCTGCCTGGCTCTGCCACCATGGCATCTCACTTATTACCATCACTGTGTATATTCCTGTTGTGTTGTGTTGTTCTATTTTCTTTTCTCATTGGGATATTTGGCATCTTGAGTACTCCTCTGCACCCACTGAGTTCCTCTGGACCCAGCCCAGTCTGGCACGTGAGTGAGACCTTCAGCCTTGTTCTCGGGACCTCTCCAGGGATACTTGGCTTCTTGCAGTTATAAATAAGAAGCAACTCTAGACTGCTATATTTTAGTTGTCTGATTTTTGGTTCTGTAACTACCCGGAAGACTGCAGCACATTGCAAACCAGAACTTCAGCCCCTGTCAAGTTGAGAGGATTCTTAGCTTGATAAATGTAATTATTCTGTGTGTGTTGTGGGAGACCTTCACATGCCCTTGGAGCTTTGTGTTTTTTGTGCTGAAAGAGCCCAATATTTCTCAGTTGTCTGGCTTGCCCCTTAACCTTATTTTCTTTGGAGGTTGTACCTGGAGACTTCAAATAGGAATCAAGACTTTTGTCTTCCTCTACTCTGGTTTTCTGGAACCTGCACAGATCTGTGAGCTTAGTTTAGCATTTACATACCTCTAATGCTAACATTTTCCTTTTGTGAGGAAAATGCCTTGGAGCTTTCAGAGCACAGTATATGATGAAACCTAGAGAATAAAGTCATTTCTGAGAAGCTAGACACTGAAAATTCCAAACTTGTATTAAGAGCAAGGTCCTTTGCTCGTTGGAGCTCATAGCAGAGTTGGCACAAGCACAGTAACCTCAGACCCTTTCAGAAAAAGCAGCCCTCTAGCAATGCTAGGGACATGGCACAAGAGACTAACATGTCATCTAAATAAAACTGCAACAGCAGCAGCTCACAGGTCCCAAGAACACATGTGTGCAGTGCTAGAAGGATAAGACTTTTAGATGTCTACAGTGTCAAGCTAGTTTTCTCCTTTTGCCCCAAATTAAATGAGACAATCAAGAATGAAAGAATATCCTGTTAAAGGCTCTCTCTCTCTCTCTCTATATATATATATATATATATATATATATATATATATATATATATATATATATATCCTTATACTTTCTATCTCCTAATATTTCTGTGAAGACATTGATTGGGACAATTAGCTGTATCTATAAATTGACATTATTAAAAATTATCTTCATTCAAAACAAGAGGACCAAAAGTGCAAGTCCATTCTTCAGAACTACAGTTCAGGGCTGGCAAGATAGCTCAGCAGACTAAAGTCCCTGCTTAGGCAGAGAGCAGCAGCTGGGGTTCAGTCCCCCACCCCCAAGTGTGTTGTGCCACCTCTGCCCCCTCAGCACTGAGATAGTGATTGAGACTGGGCGTGGTGGTACATGCCTATAATCCCAGTGCTTGGGAGGCTGAAAACAGGAGAATCACTATGAGTCCAATCTACATAGTGAGACTCTGTAGGTCCTATAGACCCTGTACTAAATACAGAAGAAAAAAGAATGTTTCAAGCACATTTTATTCCCTGATCACAGTCAGGTCACCAATTTTGACTCATGGTCCTTGTTGTAGCTTCCTACTTTGTGAAGATAAATATTTAATCTTTGGTTTATTTTTCTTATCTTTTCTGCTCTAAAAGTTATGCTCTTGTATTTTTAAAAAATATATACCAAAAATTAAAATACCTTCACAAATAATCTCATGACCTGAAAGCACCTACAGTGGATATTTCATCATTTCAGGTACATGGTTCATGTATGCATAGATGAGATTCCATGGATTAACACAAATGAAGGAGTAGTTAGCAACTTAGTATTTGAATGCCATCTGAACTGGGCATTTTGCCTTTCTTCTCTTTTATCCTGGCTCTTCCTGGCATCCAGAGCCTTTCCCAGATTCCCAGTCTTATCTGGAGACTTTTGATGGAGTTTATTGAAATCACAGGAAACTGACAAGCAAGGCTATTTTCCACCTAATCTTTAGCCTTGCTGCAAAGGTCAAGTAGATTAGTTAGACAGGGCTTGCTCTTCTAACTCAGTGTTTCTTATCTCTTTCTAGATAATTATTATACATGCACTTCTAAATGGAGGCTCACAAACAGCTTCCTTTGTTGCCTGGTCTGATTCTTGTGTAGACACAGCCCTCATTCAAAGGGTTACCTCCATTCGTTCACATCTTGAGACCAACTGTCAGTACTTACACTAGGGGAGCAAGGTTTGTCCCTATGCTATGTGTTGACCCTGGTAAACTTTATCAGAGGAGACATTTTCAAATGAAAGAAGCTGTCTTCTCTTCCTTCTTCTACACCTTCCTCTCCTTTTTTACCCTAACTGCTTCTCCATTCCCTGCTCAAATGAAATTCTCTGGCTTGCCCATTAGATTAGATTCACTCTCTGGCAGTAGTTTTCATTGTATCAGAGAACAAGAGGCTAATTACTGTATTCTGAGAGCTGATGGGGTGCTTCTTTCTCATCTTGCCCCTCTGGGTGAATACCCCTTCTATTTCTGCTGCTGAGTGAATTTCTCATTCTGGCCAAATGACAGGAGATGTTCTCTCTTAGGTGACTCCAACATCTGGAAATGTTGTCACTTGACTTTCAGGGTTGGATCAGCAGTGTTAGATGAGTCACTAAGAAGGAAACAGGACAGTGGTGATCATTACAGCTTCTTATAAAGCACAGTGAAAAGGTGTGTGTGTGTTGTATTCACTCACTCTTGATCCATTATTACACAGAAGTTAAGGGAGCTGGTGGCTGGGAAGAGACTGCAACCCTGTGTCACTCCTGGTGAGGAAGGCTGGCTGGCACAGTAACACAGGCCCTCCAAGCACAAGCCTGCCCTTCTTGAGGGTAGAGCAATGAACAGACTGGAAAACAAGAGACACTTAACACTGTAATCCTGATAGGACTTCCTGAATGAGAAAAAGTCTACAGGCTACAGTATATGTGTCTACGAGCCCACACATGTGACTGCCCCATGTGACCTGTTGCCAGATCAATGGGCAGACTTAGGTGCCAGAGTTCAAGCCAATCCCAAGCTACTGAAAATAATTACCAATTGCTTCCACATCACTGTCCATGTGAAACAAACCAAGCAAAGCATGAGCAGCCTTTTCTGAGCTAGTGGGATATAGCAGAGAGAACAGGGTTCTGGAGTCAGTGCAAACTTTTATTCAAATTCAAATTCTTCTGTTTACCCAGCAGAGACTTAATCTCGTAAAGTGTCAGTTCTCAACATTTATAAAATGAGAGCAGTAACACCAACCTTTCAGGACTCATCAGAAATATTAATGGAAATATCTAGAGAATACCTGTACAGCACTTCAGCTAATTTTTAACATTCAAGAAACAGTGGTGATGATGAATACAAACATGTGCATGTGCTCATCAGGGTAAACAAGGAAGCTGCATACAGCATATGACAAAATAATCCGCTTTACAAGTATGGGAAACAACCTATTGAAGGGGTTATGGGGAAAAGTGGCTGATCAGAATATCCTTTGAAATACATGGGGTCTCTAAGACTGATGGTGAAGTAGTGTAAAGCTGATTTAATAAACTAGTTCATGATGGCTCATGTTAAAAAAATAAAAAAGAAACAATGGTGATTAGTCAGTCACTTGTGATTAGAGGTATGTTCACTCTTCACTGGCTTGTGTTTGAAGGAAAGCTTTCTCCAAATATGAAGTTTGTCGAATGTCCAGTAAACAGAGAGGTTGGAAATGGAACTGTGATTGAAAAGGTAAAGTGACAGGAACAGCCACATTTTATTATTAACTGCTCCTAAAGGTTCTGAATGCCTGGTCTTTTTCTTTTTTGTTTGTTTGTTATTCCATATTCTAAAAATCCTAAGCTCCATCCTTTTAAGAAATAATGTTAAAAGTATAGTGTTAAGAAGCCCCAGACTTTTAGCATTTCAGATCTATCTGGAAATACAGATACTAAAAGCATCACAGATATTTAATGGAATCTGTCTTTTTGATGATAGTTATAGCATTCTTAAGTAGGCTTTAAACACATCTGTATACATGAACTGCTACTTAAAAATTACTTGCTTCAAGGGGCATTCAGTATCTCACTAAACTTTCAAGTTAGATAACTACTGTTTGAATTGATGGCAGGTGTTTAATCTATAAATAAGAGTTGTACTTTGCACTTTAGCATATTTACCTGCTGCACAGTGTTCATTTGCATCACCCCAGGAAATTGGAAAGACTGTAGGTGTGTGCATGAGTGATGTGCCAGTCTGGGATGGCTGAAATGCAGCCTTCACACTTGTCACTTCTGAGAAGGTCCATTCTCCCTGCAGAGACAGGAGGCCCAGTTTAATTGGAAGATGCACCAGTAAGCCTGAGAAGAGGGAGAAAAATCATATTGGAAGATTAACAAACACTAGGGCTTTGGGTCAGAATAGCTGATAATCTCAATAGCCACTTCAAACATCTTCCCTACTTACTTTTTTTTTATTCCAGTTTGCCTTAATGTGGCAGCTGTGTCTCCTCAGTCTCCAACATTCCTGGGTGGTATCATGCTATTATCTTATCCCAGTTTTCCACTGAGGAATGCTTAGGAAACTGGTCCTTTCTTCATAGTTCCCAATTCAGTTCTCTCACTGAAGTTATTGCATTTTGATGCTGGTCCAAGACATCTGTGGGCGGGGCAAGTAAATCATAGTGGACTGTTCCTTTTCCAAGCTCCTCTCACCCTGGGGTGCCATTCAGGCACTGTGTACTCTGACTGCTTCTGAAGACAGCAGGCTATTTGTTGCATTGCAGAAGTTCACTCAGTTCTTAAATCATCCCCTCTTCCCTGAGAGGAGAGACTGCAGTAGAGGCAGAAGTTTTTGATGAAAAATGGGATATATGGTACTGCAGCCTGGCTTCCTGACTGCCCTACCTGTTTAAGGCCCCTATGTTTCTAGGGAGCATTAGGGGGAGACAGAATAGATGTTCTACCCTACAGTTCCCCAAGGAAAATTCCTGAAGGCATGCCTGTGCAGCCAGCATACCTCATACTCTATGAGCCTGGAAAGGGTTTTATGTAGCTCAGATCTGGGTTCTGTGACAGCATCACAGATGTTTTGTGCTAGAGGCCTCAGCTTGGTTCCTGAAAGGAAGGGGACATCTGCTTCCATGACCCTCTCTGACTTGGGAGACAACCATCCTGGGATAGACTCATGGGGTATTATCCAGGGAAGCAGTGGGGAAATTGGCCTCTAGTGGCAAGATGTATGACTCTCCAAAAGGTTACACATCTGAATTTGTTCCCCCTTCACACTACAGTCTTAGTTTCAGAAGTAAGACGGTGTGACTGCTAATTATGAGTCATTAACTTGGCTGAATTAAGAGACACCCACAGGATTAGTAAAGCACATTCCAGGTGTTTCTGGTTGGGTCATGGGATGGGACCCTGGGTACTAACTGTGTATGATCCCTGGCCCCTTTTTCTGGTATTGCTCCCCTATGTACTTCCTTCCATGATGTGCTTGCCTTGGAGAGAACTGACCATAACTGAATACCTGAAACTGAGAGCCAGATAAGCCTCTCCTCCTTCAAGTTGTAGCTGTGGAATATTGTGTCCCAGTGACAGGAAAACTGATGGATACAGATGGGTGCCCCCTCTCAGCTAACTAGAGATCTCTTAATCTTGGGATTGTGTGGTGTTCAGAATGATTAAGACTCTCTACACAGTTGACTCCATGTGATTACAAACCAGAGTTTTCAGGGCAAAGAGGAACTTCTGTTCCCAGTCTCCACTTCTTTTGGTGGCATCATCACAGTGCAGGGCATCTGTGGAAGCAGCCACTGTGGGTGAACCAGTATCCTTTCACATGCCCTTCTTGTCTAGTCAGACAGTTTTGTCTGTGGGAGATTTTCTTCTGTGTCTAGTGTCCTACCCATTATAAATTTGCAGTCTTTACTTGGTAATGTGCAGGAAGACTTTCTGGTGTTGCTCACTGTTTTCTCTGACTTAAGCATTTTGTGTGGAACTTCCTGCCAACCACCAGAAGGGGTGCCCCTGAGCATGGGTTCATAAAGTTTTACATGAACTCTGCTCATTCCTCCCTTGGAACTACTAGGAAGAAAAGGCTTGTGATGCTTCCTCTATAGGTTGGGACCCCTTGGCTAGTGTAGGAACAGTTGATCCCTGAGCAAGACACACAAATCCCCCAAAGCCTGATACATTACTGTGTATAAGTGCAGGTTGGCTATTGAGGGTTAGAGGAAGGAAAGGGCTACACGGCTGAAGAAGTGACAGGTGGTTTGGCATATTTTTTTTATCTTCTCACATCTACCTGGCAGATTAAATTATAACCCATTTACCAAATGACTACAAATAATATTGTGCACATTTAGAATGCATTTGATTGTAATGAACATCAGGAACCAGGGACAGGACAGAGCTCCAAGGTATTTGGAATCTTTATGGAAAGCCTTATTTTGACCCTGCTTGACTTTTCAAAATAACAACCTGTTTTCTTTGCATATAAAAGTCATGCATCCTCAAAAAGAGACTAGGCACACTGTCATCTCACCACACACACACACATACACACAACCCAAAGCTCAAGGCCTTCTGCAAGTTTAGAAGGCCAGCATGTACTTGGGGAGAGAAGTGCTCAGCTGTGCTGCTCCACACACACTCTGCCACTGGCTGCCTGGAGGCCTGCTCCTGTGATAGCTGGTTCTCTGCTGCATAAAAATATATAAAGACTGTGTTTGTCTCCTTTTCAACTCTCACCAAGACCTGCTAATTTCTGTTGCTGGAGACGCATATGGCTGTGGTACCTTCTTTCCTTTTTCCTTTGGCAATGATGTTTTGGACTGTCATGGAAGCAGGTGGCACATATCTGTGTGTTTGCACCTTGTATGCTGAGTTGGGGGATATGTGCCCATGCTGGTGGCTAGCTCTCAATATCAAAGAAAATGTAGAGGGTGTTTGGATCTGATTTAAAATTTTAAAAAATAGTACTTCAAAAAAGAAAGAAAGATCCCAGCCAAGAGCTTTTATCTGTTTAATGTACCAGAACTCAACTAAGGGAAACCCATTTCTATATTAGCATATCATGAAAATAGGCAGTGCAGCTGCCTCAGAATGGCCACTTTATTATTACTGGGGGCTGTCCTGGGTTATGATCTGGAAGAATTTGAGTCACCCTTTACGGTTTTTTTTTCTCTCTCATTTTGATTTTGGCAGTGGCAGAAGAGAATATTCCCAAGAGATTCAATTACTTCCCTTCAGAATTCTCTTGGAATCATAATGACTATTAAAAATTGAAGGCCCCCATATCTCATGCTATTCAGCTTAACTGGTAATTAAAGTGCAATTAAATTTTTCACGGTGTATATCATGTCTGTTTTTTCAGGGAAATTATAAACTCTAGGCCCTTGAGAATTATGGGATTAATCTATGGACATTTAATAATTTAGCTTTGATCAGGTGCAGTTGCTGATGAGCCTCTGAAAGCAAAGGAGGAGAATTATAAAGTATTGTTTTGTTATTAATGGTGAATTTAAATTTTATTTAATTTCTTAGAAACCAGAAAATAACCACCAGTCTATGAACGAAAGGCCTTTTTTGAGTGCAGTGCAGGGTGGGCTGTGATTGCTGTCTCTAGTGTGTGACTGTAATTATCTCTCTGCTGCCAGGCCTGCTTCCCTCAAGTAGCTTTGTGCAATTTAGGGCACATTCCTGAATTGTCACCAGTGAATGAGGCACTAGCATTTGGCCAGAAATTGGAGGCTAAAGTTAGTTAGTCTTTCTGGCCCTAGCCAAATTTTTTTCTCTTCCCTTCTCTTCCTTACTCTACTACAGTTATTTTTCTTTGTTGGCAAAAATGTGTTTGCATAGCAGGGCTTTGCTAATAAGTGATTTCTTTTGTTTTTTAATAAGTGATTTCTTGACTTTAAAAAAAACGTGTTTGTGAGTCAGGACTAAAGCCCCTACCAGCTGAGGAGAGCACTCCTGGTGGGTTTGGTTGGAAACTGAAGAAAGGGGTGCCCACTGTAGTCACCTGGAGCAGAACTTGCTGCCTCCCAGCACCCCACGTGAGGCACTCAAGTTACTAGCGAAGAGAGGACCAGTATGGGTGGCAGCACCGTGACTGTACCCCGCTCTTGATTGGCCTCTTCTGGCCCTGTCCTTAGTCCTGATTCCTTTCTATCTCCTGGGAAGACATCATTACTTTTATTTTTAAAACCCGTTTTTGGAACTTCACCTTAAGAAATGTCTCATTTCTAAATTGGCAAGGTGTAAGTTCAGTAAATTTGTGCAATGTAGCATAGCAGTTAAGGATGTAGGTATTGAAGTCAGAAAGGTCCATTGCTTGAGAGGTTTGTTTTAGTCATGGGATTAAACTTCCTTGAGCCTTAATTTTCCATTTTTTTTTTTCTTTTTTTTATTTAGGACAGGGTCTTCAGGGCCTACACAAGGTCTACTACACAGATGGGACTCAGTGATTCTCCTGTTTTTAGCCTCCCTAGTGCTGGGATTACAGGCATGTGCCATCATGCCCAGTCTCAATCATTGTCTCAGCACGCCCCAGGGGTGGGGCTGGCATAGCAGCTGGGGATTGAACCCTGGCCACTGCACTCTGCCTAAACAGTAATTTTCCAATTTCTAAAGTGAGTTTGCTAACAATACCAGCCCCAGAGTTATAGTAAGAATTAAATGAAATAAATTGTAGCACAATGTATGGTGCAAATAAGCCTTTCTTGTTTTTATTATTGACCCATGGTACAGAGCATCAGCATTCCTTTTCCCCTACCTTGGCAGATTTGAATTCTGCATCTCCACTTTGGAGAAATTTTAGAATACTTCTAGCACCTCTTCAGAATAGAATGCTTTCTCTTCTTTCTCTTCCTTTGATCTTTCCTATGAAGACCAAAGTTGAACTGTTTGAAAGACTATCTTGTTCCATGCTGTCTCCCTAGACCCAGCATGTCCCCTGGCCTGTAGCAGGTGCTGTATGAAACAGAAAGTTATAGAGATGAAGAGAAAGTCCAGAATTGTTCAGAGGAAGGGCAGAAAAGAAGAGAAAATTTCCAATTTCTTTATTCTTGTTTCTTAAGTCATGTGCTGCATATACTGAAGTGATAGTAAAGGACCTGGGAGGATAAATTATTTTAAAGCAGCAGATTTTTCAAGTAGTGTGCCCAAGCCTGGATTCTGAAGGCATATTTGTCAGGTAAGGCAGCAAATACTGAATCTCATATTAGCTCACAGGATAATGGCACGATGCATCATCATACTGAATGGAAACAGTACACAGTTTTCTTTTGTTGCCTGGAGCCACAGATGAGGTGAGCAGTGAATGCTGAATTTTCAAATGGTGACTAATAGAAAGTAAAAAGCCAAGTATCTTTTGGTTTTGACTTCTCCCTTGCCCACATATATTTTGGCAGTAAATTAAAATCAACCTTTAATTTGGAAGAGCAGAATTTATGCAAGGATATGTAGGCCACAAATGAGCATGTGGCTATTGCTTTATGCATTTCATGTCAGCAGATATTTATCCATCCAACTTGATAACACTATAATATTATTATTAGAATAATTAAAAATATTCTAATAATTTTATCACAACTTGACCACTAGGTGTAATTTTGACTTTTGGATTGTGTAGTTTTTCTTAGTTCACCCACTTTTCTAGTTTTTTACCTATGAGGAAGGGATAGTAAGCTTATTTCTATCTTACAGTCTTAGAATTTGACTACAAAATAGCCTAACTCTCCCCTACTCTTCACTGGACTGTGAAATACCAGTTGCATCTACAGACATAAGAATCTTTGCTTTTATTTCTCCATTTTGATAGAAGCAGATACTTTTCTTTCTTTTACCTCAAATCTTTGATAAACAACCCATGTTTTCAATTACACAGGCCTTGATCCCATGGACTTTTAAATCAGACTGGAAATCTAAGCTTTTTTGAATTCTCTATATGAAATAGATTGTTATGTCAGTTTAGCATTTTATGACAGCTTGGTCCAGCACCATGAGTTTTTATATGTGTCATGGTTGTTATCATATATGTGTTATCATATGTGTATAAATAAGAATGTTTGTCAATAAGTAGAAATATGAGAGCTCATGCAACGAAAGTCCAGGAATGTCTGCCTTCAGGAGTGGCTTGGTCCAGGGATCAAAAGATACAATAGGACATTCTCTTTTATATCTTAGCTTCACAATCAAATACATGAAATTTTAGAAATTTATTTAATGTGATGGGCTTATCTAAATTATTCATTTTCCTTCCAGCCTTTGTTATCTCCAGAAATAATGGTTTTGTTCTTTTCCTTAAGAATCCTCACTCAATTCCAGAATTCCGGGAAGAATGGCCATAATTGCCTTTTGTTACATAAAAAAAACTATTAGCCTTCATGCTTTACATTTGCTTTGCTGTCAGTCTTTTCTGTTTTATGGCACTCAGAGGAAGACCTGTAGGACACCACTTTCTCTGGCCAGCAGGATTTTTGTGTAGATTTTATTGTGTGAAACTGTTAATAGTCAATGAAATACCAAAAACCTTGTATTTGTGGGGATTGATAGTTTGTTCCTGGTGTCTTTTCTGTACCTCAATACAATGTAGAACAGCTGGAGGCAAATGACAGAGTGTATGAGCATATGGCAAGCCGTTCATAACCGAATCCCATGCCTGAGATGACCATCTTTCACATTCCCATCAGGGGTTCTGGCATGCCGTTCTGGAATAGCACATTACAATAGGTCCTGTGACTCAGATAATGTGGAAAGATGGGATGCATTCATTCATAAGAACTGTAGTTACTCTACGGCCCTGCAAGTCTTGAGCATTTGTCCTTTTTCATGCATTTTTGGCACTTTGAGGGTCAGGAAGTATCTGCAAATTCTCAAAATCTACCTGTGTACCAAAGCAGTTAGATTACAGAGTTTCAGAACTAGATTAAAGGAGATCTAGCTTGAGTCCATTGCTTTTCAGATAAGAATGTCAAGTCTCAGTAAGTAAAAAATTTGCCCAAAGTCATAGCTAGAAGGAGACTTTAAGACATCATTCTCAGTCCTATCTTCTTCCTCTCTTTTCATTATTTCAGTGAGTACTTCTGACTGGGAGGGGTGGAGCACTCAGGCACATTCTCCATCCTCTTCATAGCTTACCTTTGTGGCTTGAAACAAATCACAAAATCTTCAGTCATAAATACACTGTGAAGAATCACTGGGAATTGTGAGCCCAGTATTTTCAAAGCCCAGAGCCAGGCTACAGCCTGAAGTCACCAACCTTTGGCATCTGAAGCATGATTAATTTCTTGCTTGTTGTACAATACTCTGTTTTGTAGAGATGTACAAAATAAAATAATAAGCCTTTAAAAAGTAATTGTCTTAGGGGCTGGTGAGATAGCTCATTGATGTAAAGTGCCTGCTTATGCAAGTGTACAGGGACTGTGATTGGACCCCCAGCACCATATGCCTCACCAGCCCTGCCCCTAGAATGAGCTGAGCTGGCCACAAAAAAAAAAAAAGGAATTGTCTTAGTTACATTCTTTGTCTCTTAAGGAAAGATTTATTATGGCTCATCGTCTGTTAGTTTGTAGAGGTTTTTATCCAAAGTCAGCTGGCTCCAAGGCAAGACCGCATGACAGAGGAGAAAGAGCTCAGGGCATGTAGTAAGAAGCATGAAGGGCACTCAAGGGAGGAGGAGGGAAACAGAACCTTCCAGCCCACGTTCCAGTGACCCACTTCCTCCAACCGGGCTTCACCTCCATATTATATTCCACTCTGAACTCATCAGAGAACTGAGTCCTGATGAGTATCACTCCTCCCTTATCCCGTCAGCCCCTAAGTCTCCACCTATGAGCACATGGGAAAAAAAGCTCAAACCAAAAGCTTTAGTAATGTTACCAAATTGTGTTCTTCCAAGCTATCAGTGTCATTTTCAGAACTTTGGCTAGGTGGAACATATAGATTTTTTTCACAAGAGTATGTGAATAAAGTCAAATAGCTATTTTCGTAATTTGTAATAAATGAGTTACATTGTAAGTTAGAAGAGGACATCAGTGTTTGGCTACCTTTAGGAATGGTGCAAGCCAAGGACGTGAAGGGCCTTAGATGAGCTGGCTCTTATGGAGCTTGTGACCATCATATATTTCTAGAAGTCCATCTCAGAATCACTGCTACATCATATTTCTTCACTCAGCAGTTTGATTTGTTTATATACAGGAAAGTAATCCAAGTAATTATAAAGCAGAACACCATGGAGTACATTGTCAGCCATCTTACTGTATTATTGAAGTAAATCACCAGGAATCATTACACTGAAGTTTGAAACATGCAGCTTTCCTTGACCAACTGAGTTGACTGACTGATGTAGGAAATCCTAGTCAGAATTCTGCAGATGACACTTCCAATTTGGAAGAACACAATTTTGGTGACATTATTTAGTTTGTTTTTCATTTAAGCTTTTTTTTCTTTTTGTCTTTCTGAGTCAGGGTTTCACTATGTAGTTCAGAATGGCATTGAACTCACTTTGGAGTCCAGGCTGGCCTCAAACTCATAGAAGTCCTCCTGCCTCAGCCTCCCCAGTGCTGAGATTACAGGTGTGCACCACCATGCCCAGCTTGAACATTTTGTTTTATTTTACTTTTTGTCACTTCTTTGTTTCCTTCATGTGGTACTGTGTGTGTGTGTGTGTGTGTGTGTGTGTGTGTGTGTGTGTGTAGATCCTTAACTAGAGCTATTTTCTTGAAGCTAAATGCAGGATTCTCCTTTAAGTTGGTATAGTAATTAGGAGTTTTAGCCCCTTTGTACAATTGGAATCTAAATCCTGAGTCTATTACACTTTACTGATTTACTTTATATACCTTCAGTTCATTACTTCTTCAGAGTCAACTCTGAGATAGGAATAGTTGTCCCCATTTTATAGGTGATCAAGTGGAGAATGCAATAAATAAACAAAGCCATCATTATGGAGATATTATTCCTTCTTGTGTGCTTCATAACAGCTGCATGTTTGATAAACATGTCCTAAATATCTTTTTCTAAATCAGAGCTAAAAGTGCTACATCAATCCAGGCCAAGGCTGGCCTCCTACCAGCCCCCTTGAAATGTTAATCACTGTCTTCTGGGAGCAGTTTTCGACCACTCAGTAATCAACCTTGTCAAATCTGATACTCCGTTTATTGACATGATTATTGTTTTTGAAATTTCTTTTACATATAAAAGCATCAAACACATTTTTAAAAGTTTAGCTCTTTTAAACATTTGTAATTGGTTCTGGTATAATACATAGCATGCTCCACCAAAAATAAACTTCTCTAAGATCATATTCTCTCTAAGTGGGTCTGTTTATTAGGTTTCTCCACCAGAAAATTGACTTTAAAAGTCAAATAAGACTCACTCAGTTCTGGCACCCCTACATCATAATGCCTAGAGGGCTTCTTTAACTAAAGATTGAATGTGATGAACAGTGAACCACTACACCCCACACATGAAATTCATTCTGTATCTGACCACATGGAAGGTCTGCTATATTCTGCTTCTTCCCCAGTGGGAAGGACATGTTCTTGGCCACAGTGTCCAAGAGTACCTTTGTCTTCAGGCAGCTTGAATGTCCCCAGCTCCTGGGGGCCTGCCCCTGCCTCTCATTCTTCATGGCTATGCAGAGGAGTCCATTCACTGCTTACTTGGGGCTATTATACCAAACTGGGGAAAAGCCTACTTTTGAGGAATGAAGTTTTTCATCATTTGTATTCCAAATGCAATCATACTCAACCAGTTTAATCTGTAGCAGTTAATTGCTTGTTTATGAAGGCACATGTGCATGATAGGCCCATGCTCTGTCTCTGCCTTCTTACTACCATCTATTTACTCATTTTATAAAATGAGTGTCTAAACACTTTCTCAGTACTTTCCTTGTGCCAGTTATAGTATTGTTTGTAATTTTTTGGAAGGCTTATATGAACTTATAGGTAGATAACATATATCTTAGAGTGAACAACAGCATTAGTGCCATATTTCCAAAATATTACATGTAGTTGTGAACTACAATAAGAACTAGAAAAGAAAGATGTCTCATTATGGGTGCTTCAAATGGAAAGACTGTTGGAGCCACTGCTGTGATAACCAGCATGATCTCACCTGCTGGAAAAACAGGAAAAAACAGGGTGATTCTGTAAAGGAAAATGCCAAGATGAAAGGCTTTGTGTTGCCATTGTAAGCAGAGGGACTAGGAGTAGCTTCATAGAGCAGAAGCAGGAGGAAGCAAACAACAAGGAAGAGCAGCTCAAGCAGTTTTTTAGCTTTGTGTCCCACCCTCCACCCTGGAGTCAGCCTCACTACGCTCCAAGTCTTTGGCCTTGAGTCTGCAGTGCATTCCTCTTGAGCTTCCCTTAGGAAGCCTCTCCCTTCTCTAGGCCACTCCTAGGGAAGGAGAGTTAGCAGTGATTGGTATTCCTGTGGCCAGAGCCCAAACTCTTAGCTTTGTGAGGATCACTGTTCTGAAAGGGAGTGCATTAGCCAAGGAGCTGGTCAGCTGCAAGCAAAGCTAGCCCAGGCCTTGAGGTAAGAGCCACACTCAGGAACCTGCATAGGGGTGAGTTCAGTGTGAAGGGAGAGCTGAAGGAATGGCAGGATGAGTTGTCCCAAGTGAAGCTAGTAAAGTGGGAATGTGCCTCAGACCAGCTGATACATGACAAGTCTTCTCTGGGTTTTGGGAACTAAATGAAGATGCCTCCTGGGGTAGCTGGGTGATAGCAGCTGCCTGCACATTTGGTGTGAATTCCGGTGTTGCAGCATGAAGCAGGCAGGGGTATACCTGTAGCCTGACCTAGAGATGCCATGGGAAACTTCCACTAATTCACCAGTTCATCAGCAAACATCATAGATTAATCCAGGGCAGGACAGATGCCATCTCTGTCCACAACAGCAGCCAAAATATATGAACAACGCGCTGTGCCCAGTTCGCTTATATAACATTATTTATGCTTTACAACAAAGCACTAAAATGTTGGCTTGCATAAACTCACTCATTATTTAGTTGCTTCAGAGTAACTAAATCTTGTTGTCATAAACGTTCCAGATTCCCTGCATTGAAATCCATGGCATTTCTGTTTCATTGGAAAGGAGAGGAAAGGGACTTTGGCCTTTGCTATGGATTCTGTGGATGACTTGTTTCTAGGCCCTAGGGAGCCCAGATTTGTAGGTCCTAAACACTAGAGGGTGAATCTGAGGGTAGAAATTTGAATTCACAGAACTGAGTTCTTCAGGCATGGTAGGACAGGCAGACCCACTGCCCAAGCACTGCATCTCTCCCCACTGCTGCCCTCTCTGTGCTGATGACCTCCTCATGGGTGTGCTCCTTGCATAACTGCATGGGAGGAGAAGACACAGTGAGGTGCTCAGCCCCCTCATGAGCTCTGTGTGCCCAGTCTGCACAGGGAGTGTCCAGGCTATGCTCATCCCCTGGGAATTAATGTTGTTTATCAAAGGTATAGGCAACTTCTGGGACTGTAAAAAGGACTGGGGTGAGGCGTTCTGTAAAGAATGTGGAGAGGTAGAAAAGAGTGGAAAGTAAACAGTCTGTGTCAGATGTATGAATATTTGAATTTTAGAAAAGTGACAAGGACAGTGTCAGGCTTCAATGAGTAAAATGAGAGACACAGCTAGGCATAACAGGAAAATCAGAGCACAGTCCCACAGGAGTGAGCATGGTACTATGTTAGAAACGTGAAAAAAAAGAAGTGGTAGAAGGAAGAAATCAGGGAATGAAGGGTGATCTTGCTGCAGGCAGCCAAATTAGATAGAAATATTATGGACATCACTAGCCCAACCCCCAACAGGAAGAGACCCTGCCTGACATTCAGGCCCACTTACCCCTTGGCTCACTTTCCCATTTGGTCCTGGGCATAATCAACTTTACCTGAGCAATGGTGCTTGTAATCCCGTTGGTTGACCATAGTTTTGTCCCACCCCACATCTACCTAAGCAAGTTCCCATTCTTTCCACTTTAGCCCCACATGGTTTTACGCTATAAAAGTCCCTAAAAGAGACAGCTTCCGAGAAAACTACCCGCTGGAGGGGTGGAGGGGAGGCTCCTGTTCCTCTTCCAGACAGGAGCTTTCTTTCCCTCAATAAATACATTCTGCTCATAACCTCCGTTTGCTCCTAAAATTCATTCTTCAGTTTTAGAGAACACAAACTCGTGCAGGTCAGGTTGGGAGATCATTTTTCCCTGTCATTTGGAGGTTCCCTGTATCATTTGGAGGTCACCCACAAAAGATCAGTTTTTTTCTCTGTATCAGTCTAAAGCAATCCAAACAGTGTGATGAGGAGTGCAGTTCTGAGGAGCCATCTAGTGAACAGGATACAACAGCTATAGCAGTAGCAGAGTGAGGGGAGCCACTGCACTGGTGTTCACTCCCATCCAGGACAAACCCAGCTTAGACAAAACATGTCTGGTATCAGGAAGAACAGATGCCAAGAACCCTGAGACTTCTCTCTCCCTTGCAGTGGAGTGGGCTAATGGGGAAGTGGGATGGTTCTCAAGCATGGATAAGACTCAAGGTGGTAAGTGTGTGTGTGTGTGTGTGTGTGTGTGTGTGTATGTGTTGGAACCTATGTTAAAAATTCAGAGCTCCTCAGTCATAAGGCTTCTCACACAGATCTTCTGTCTATGGCCATACCACCTTGAATGCACCTAATCTCATTAAAATGAACTTCCCCATGGGCTGAGCACCTTCTGGCTTTTCCTGAAAACCTCCTACTCTATAAGTAGTATTAGCCACTGCTCAGTGATATGAAGATGGAATGGTGGATTAAGATGAGAGGACTGAAAGCTGCCATGCTTATCTGCAACAGCTTGATACAAGAATCTTCTGTGGTTTCCTGGAATGTAAAATAGCCAGTAATAGCCTAGAGTTGTATATTTTTTTTAAAAAAAAGTAGGAATGTTTCTTCTTCCTAATCTGATTCATTTACATTGGGAAACACTGGGTATTTGTGCCTAATGACCAAGACTTTATCTAGTTCTGTTCCCCAATCTACAAATCTACTTAGCATCCTTGAAAGCCTTACACATTTTGCAAGTGGAATTCCCAAGAACACACAGAAAACAGGCCACAAGAAATGAACCTTGACAATCTCTTGATCCCACTCTTTCGGATCCCAGAAGAGGACATGTCTTGGTACAATCTGAAAACCTGCCAGTAGGGGGCATTTGCAGTAGGCCAGAAATCTCTTTAGAGTTGGCCATTTCCTATACTGATGTAAAGTAAGCCCTTGATCAAAAGAATATGTACACTAAATCCCCTGTTGCTCTGTATCCTGCGGTTTGGTATTTGAGTAGAAAATTCTTTTGGTAGTAACTTTTTTGAAAATCTCTCATGCATGCTAACATAGAAGCAGTTTCCTCCATTGATTCTTGAGTACATGATCTGATACAGATATACCTCCTCCTCTCCTTCCAAGTGCATCTTAAATCATGACTGCTACCTTTCATTTTTGACTAATTGAAATAGTATAGTGTTATCTCTGCAAAGGCAATGAAAAAAATATGGAGACTGCATTTGATACATGCTTGAAAATAATAGAAGGGGAAATGATCTAATTGTACTGAAAGAGCTGAAGCTGTGAGCTAGAGTGTGACTGTGCTATGCTGTCTTCCAAATTCCTATCAGAATATGTAACAGTTTGTGCATATCAAATTTCACTGATTTGCCTTCACTGATTTTGAGTTTATTGTAATTTAGAAACAGCTTAGGCTGATGTTCATATTCCCAGTGTCTATAGAAGGAAGAAAATGTTTCCTAAGGAAATGATAAATATATAAGAAATTATACAGGAAATGCCAGCCCATTCATGCTGCTTTTACAGCATGATACCTCAAATAAACATAGTTAATCATAGACAGTTCCTTACTGTTCATTAAAGCAGGTCCCACAGAGCCTCTATTTGGCAATATTCTGTAAGCTATTACTCTGTGTTATTGTACAGGTTTACAAGAAATCAATCTCCATTTTACTAATAGAATCCAACATTTTGGATTTCCATTCATTAGGATGTTTCAACATACTAATTAGTACTAAGTACTGGCTAGTATTTTCTTTTGATAAAATATCAAGAACACAATATGTGATTATTAAGCATAACATTTTAAATTCCAGATAATTTCATCATCTAAGGCTTAAAAAGAAAATCAGGCATACTAACCCAAGAGGTGTATTTCTTTTTCATCTAGGAATGTGTGTGTGTGTGTGCTCCTGACCTTCATCCTTATAGACACTTACAGTATTAGCTGCATAGGTAGATTTTTGCCAAGAAGATGGAAGCATGCCCAATAACTGCTGTTTTGGGGTATTATGACTGCAACTTTTTTCTGAAGAAAAGTGACTATAATAGGGATGGGGAGATAGCTTAGCAACATAAGCTCCTACCTGGCAAGCACAAGGTCCCAAGTTCAATCCCCAGTACACTGTAACTGTGGGCCAAATTACACCTCTCCTTTACATTGTGGATTTGGGGTATTTCCTCCCAACAGCAGGAAAGTAACTAAAACAGAGACATTCTGAGACAATGATATTCAAGTTGAAAAGTAACAGTCAAGGAGAGAATTGAGAGAGAGAAAGAAACACAGCAAATTCTTCCCTAGGTGTGCATCTATTTTTTAGGTGAGAGATACCTAGGTTGATCATAGATTAGAGGAGAGATGGAGTGCATGTGCCAGTGGATGGGGTGAGTTTATTAGGGTGGACAGGAAGCTTTTCAAGGAGATAGTACTGTTAGATTGTACTTTAAGCCACAAGATACAAAAAATAGAAATAGGAAATTTAAAAACCATAACCATACCCAAAGCAAAGTGAACATCTCTATGATTCAGAAAAAGAAATGCAAATCAAAAATGGAGCTAAGCCCCAGGCTGTCTGGTTCTGGTATAAAGCAGGCAAATGTTTGCTTCAGCAGATAATAGGGAATAGATATATACTCTGTGAACTCAGAAGTAACAACTGCTGACCTGTGCCTAGAATGATGGATGTCTGCTGAAGTATAGATACCTAGTGAGTTACCATGAACAAGACCCAGACCAAAACCATGGCTAATCTGGCTTAGTGACTGGATTTGCAATATCCTTTGAAAATAGGATGCCTGAGCCACCCCTTAATATTCTGTTCAAGACAGAGAAATAGAACATCAAAAAAGAGAAAAATTGAAATCTATGTGCAAGGGTTGGCAAGATAGCTCAGTGGATTAACTTCCTGCTTAGGTAAGTTCAGGAACTGAGGTTCCATCCACAGCACCACATACCACACCAGCCCTGCCCCCAGCTGCACTGAGCTGGCCAGCGAGACTGGGCATCGTAGTGATGCCTATAATCCCAGGACTGGGAAGGCTGAACACAGGAGGATCACTATGAGTCCAATCTATGCAGTGAGACCCTGTACCAAATACATTTTTTAAAAAGAAAAGAAATCTATATACAGATGATAAATTCACTCCATGAAATTCTAGAATTAAAGTTTTAAATATATCTCAAATCATAAAAGAACTAAAATGAGAAGCAGAATCCCCTGAGGTCAGGGGCAGAGGGGCAGACATAAATGAAACAGAAACACAGTAGGAATAAAACCCATTAGATATGAAAGTTATATTCAGTGAAATTTTTTAAAAACAATAAAATATATTGAATTAAAATATGACACTGAGGGCTGGCCAAATAGCTCAGCAGATTAAAGTGACTGCTTAGGTAGATGCAGGGGCTGGGAGTTCAATCTCCCAGTCTGCCGTGCCAGCCCCGCCCCTGGGGTGCACTGAGACTGCGATTGAGACTGGGCATGGTGGCATATGCCTGTAATCCCAGCACTTGTGAGGCTGTAACAGGAGGATCACTACAAGTCAGATCTATGCAGTGAGACCCTGTATACCCTGTCCTAAATACAAGAAAGAAAAAGAAATAAAATGTGACACTGAAGAACTTACGTAGAATGTAGCTTAGACAGAATAAGAAATATTTTTAAAATTATGAAAGAACAGTTAACAGACATGAAGTATATTTTGAGACTCACCAATAATCTTCTTTAAGATTCTAAATAAGAGAACATATGACCAGAACATTTTTAATTTTATAAAGTTTAGAAAAGACATAAGCCTTCAAATTCAAAGCAGATTGTTGGATAATGAATAGGGTCAACAGAAAGAAATCTAAGCTTGCATATCCTGAAGTAAAACTTCAAAACACTAAGGACAAAGAATTGCAAAGCCTGGCTTCAGTCCAGCTGACATAGCATCGCTCCTCAGTGTCCAGCTATGGGTGCCAAAATGCAGAAAAATGCACTTATTGTGCTGGAGAAAGTGAACACCAATCAAGAATTCTGTCTGTAGTTAAACTCCAGAATTTAAGAAAAAGACAATAAAATAAAGATATTTTAAGAAATACAAAGAACCTTACTGTGTTAGTCATTTTTTCCAGTACTGAGATAAATACACAATACCTGACACTTAAGAGAGAAGAAATTTCCTAGGCTCATAGTGTTTCAACCCAAGGCAGAAATACATGGTGGAAAGATACAGTAGAGGAAAACTTCTCATCTATGGAAGCCAAAAAACGGAGGAAAAGGTGCAAGGGCCAAGAATATACCCAGCCAACTCACACCCTTACTGAGACTTTTGGGGCTCATTTTAGTTCTAAACTATAACATTCCGCTTGTGATCCCTAAAAAGCTTATGTCCATTTCATGCAAAATTCATTTATCTCATCTCTAAGAATCACCTAAGTCTTAACAATGCAAACACTGCTGAAAAGTCCAATTCCAAAAGTCTCCTCTGAGACTCAAGGCAAGCTCTTAGCTATGAGCCCCCAAAAGAAAGGTAAGCACTTCTGATATACAGTGACACAGACAAACATCCCATTCCAAATGTGGGAAAGAAGGAAATGGAAAGAAACTGTATGAAAACAAGATCAGACGCTAGAAGGACAATATGTCTAGCACCCAGAGTAGATTGCAATGAGAAGTGAGTACCACCCTATGGCCTTCCTAGTTTACGGCCCACATTGCTGCTTTCTTGACTTGTTCTGCTCAGCACCTGAAGCTTTCCTTAGTAGATGTTCAACATTCTTGGCCTTTTCAGACCTTCCAAAACTCCTCCCACAAAGTAGTTGCAAATGCTACCGAACCACATAATCAGGTGTGGTCATAGCAATGACTCCATTCCCCTAGTACTTTTTTTTTTTTATTTATTTTTTATTTTATTGAAGTACAAATATCAATAAGACAGTTTCAAGACACCTTAACAAGACAGATTCGATAAATTAATACATTGCAAACTGTTTTCATACTGTTTTGGTATTGTACAAGGTGCATACATGATATTATATTTACAGATATTATTTTAGCAGATGTCTCTTATCAGTAAATTAAGAGCGTAGCTGCTTACTTATCTTATTTTTATACATGAATTATATCAAAAATTCAATAATTATTTTCCTAGTGGATGACTGTAGTACTAGAAGCCAACATAATATCCTGTCCAACCACCATTAGTACAGATCTTGCCTCTCATAGAATTATGTAGAAGCACAGCGTTATCTATCCCAACTGTACTGTGTATACACACACATCATGATTTTTCATTCGATACCCCTTCCTTTGTCTACGCCTGTCAAAGGTGGGCACTCCATTGTCATTCAACTAACTTAGGTGCTTGAACTTGACACCGCAGTCCAACACAGTCCAGCATTCACAACAATAGTGAGTTATCCAAAGAAGTTGTCGACCATAGCCATTTATAGCTCAACTTAATATTATGGCCCCACGATGTATACTTCATTTTTATACTTTTCTGCTGGATGGTTAAGACCTAGATAGATCAAGGCTTATATACCAACACATGAACTTTATATTTCCTATGTAGTCAGTGAAGTCCTCTCAGGGTTTATCTTGTAGTCCTGCACATTATTCTGTAGATCCTTTGTCTCTGTCATCCATGTGGATGAGTCATGGCCAATGCTTGACCAGTTTGCTCTCTGTGAGAGCTTGAGAGAAAGTTTTCTCTTCATGTAACTAGTACTTTTATCTGTTTCATTCATTTTTCTATCATTGGGACAAAATAACCAACACTAAGAATTTATAGAGAAGAGATTTAAGTGGATTGCAATTTTCAGTGGGTACATCTAAAACTGGAATTCTCCAAGGCAGAAACATGTGGTAGAAAGGCCTAGCAGAAGTTGATTGTTCATCCTATGGTAGCTAGAAAGCAGAGAAAGCAGAAAAGAGCCAGGGTTTGCCCTTCCTAGTTTTGTCTCTGATGACCTGCCCTTTCTGACCTCCCAATGTGAGACTTTTGCAGAACATTTCAGATTTGAGCCATAAGAATTGCCTAAAATTTGTTAAAGAGCCAGCCATGGTGACACATACACCATTAATCTCATCACTCGGGAAAATGAAGCAGGAAGACCATCATGAGTTTGAGGCCAGCCTAGGCTACATACTGAGTAGTTCAGGCTGTCCTGAACTATGGAGCAAGACCTTGTCTCAAAAAAAAAAAAAAAAAAAGTTAAAGAACATATACTGTGAGAAGAAAATTAAACACAGAGGAAAGTCATAAGGAGCATGGAATTATGATGAGTATAGAAATTATTGAAATCCAAGAAAATATAATTCACTATTGACTGAAAAAATACTTTTGCCATGGTTAAACTGAAAGATAAAATTGAAATTCTAAAGAAGACATGGTTGGAAGAGGAAATTTCAAGGCAGCCCAACAATTAGGCTATGACATAGGAGTTGCTGATTTCTTCTAGCCAAATTTATAGGGAGAATTTTAACCACATTATAGTGAGCTTTAAAAAAGAAACAGCAGAAATATTTGGAAAACTTAAATTTTATGCTAAAAGGAATTATATGTAAGGTTTGAGGCCAAAGGCAGTGTAGTTGTTAAGGATATTAGCACCACTAAAAAAATGAAACAGAAGACTTTGTACAGGGGCAAGAAGAAAGATTCCTTGATTCTCAGAAATCAGCATGGCACTACCTATTGAAGGCTCAAGGGTACAAGAATGTAAAACTTTAATTTGTGAAGAGAAATCCTGAGCCCCCTCCTCCAGAAAAGCTACTTGGAGAGTTTTCATTTCATCATGCCCAGCTATCCAGCCACTTAAAGCCCCTCAGAGGCCCCTTATTGCATGGTTGAAGGGATCAAGGTATGGCTCAAGCTGGTGGCTAACCTTGGTGTTACCTACATGGTGCCAGCTTGGAGAGTGAAAGATTTGTGGATTCATAAAGACTCCACATAGATTTCAAAGGAAAGCCTGGGAGGCCAGGCAAAGAACCTCTGAGAAGGCAGTGTTTAAACCTATGAGAATGAAACCAGAGGTGCAGTGGAGACCTCAGAAAATTAGACATGACAGGAACGTGAGACACCTGCTGAGAAAAGTTACAGGCCATGAGATCATCAGCCTGGGAAAGGTTGTATGGGTGCAGCCAGCAGGCAGATAGGGGTTGGGCTACCTGCCGTGGGCTCTGATGCTGTATGTGGAGCTGTAGCATTTAATGTTTGCCATGCTCAGTTTCAGCCCTTCTCGATCTGATTATTTTCTATCCCTCACTCTCTTTTAGAATGGGAGTGTTTACCCTGTACAAGGACTTCACTGCCTTTGAACTTTTTATTTCTTTCTCCATGTGATATTATAACTGGCCATTTGATTTTTATAGAGGTTCACAGCTAAGAGTTTACCTTGAGTCCTAAAGAAAACTTTGGATTTGGACTTCTAAGCAATGCTGGAACTGTTGGTACTATAGAGAGGGGATTATTTTGCTTTCAATTTTACACAAGATAATTGTATCATGTTAGAATTTTAACTTGTTATTGTGTTCATTTGTAGACTAAGTATGGTTTAAAGAGATTATGTCAAGCTGACAAGTGTAGGATGTGACAATTAAACTTAATTGTCAATTTCATTGACTTGGGAGCTACTTGAATTTATAAAGTACTTCTGTATCTTGGTGGGAGGTGGAGGTATGACCTTGGTGTATATATCATGTCTCTGACTCCTTTCTCTCTGCCACTGTTCTGGCTGCCATGAATTGAGCAGCTTTTCTCTGCCAGGCCTTCTACCGTGGCTCTAGAGTCCCCTTAAACTACAACTAAAATGAACCTCCCCTGTGTTAAGTTGCAGGTTGTCTCAGTGATGGGGATTGACTAGGATAGGATAGCATGGAAAGAAAAGAGTGTGTAAAGTGGGGCAAACAGATGTGAAGAAAGATGTGAAGGACACTGGGAAGAATAGGGAGAAGCACTGCAGGGCATTTGACAGGGCAGATCAGAGCAGGGTTTGAAGGATACATAGATACCACGAGAGGCTCACTGTGTTTTGCAGAGAAGTGAAGGGAGACGTGGACCTGTGGGTGACACTCATTATAGTACAACAGTGTGAGATCTGAGAAAGACAGAAAGCAAGCTGTAAAGGTAATCAGTAGGGATAAAGTTGCTATGATCATTTTCCTTTCTGACTTGAGTCTGGTCTGGAAAGCCTGGTCCTATTAGTGGTGTCTAGTGTTTGTCACCCCTGGACAGCATGCAAGTGTGACTTCAGATGGAAAGAATCTTCCAAAAAGGTAGCCAGGAGCATAAAGCCATGCTTCTGAAGCTCATTCCCTTTATCAGGGAATATGACTTTTAACACAATGTTTTACAACTCCTGGGAGCATAGTTTGTCATCATTACAATCCAGAGTAGTAACAGCCACTGAAACGAATGGGTGAAGCCAGTGTGAAATCCTGAGAGGAGTTCACTGCCTTTGAACTTTTTATTTCTTTCTCCAGGATCTGTCCTCCCTCTGCCAAATGCTAGAGATCACTCCTACCCCCATTCCTGCTCTTAGTCCCTTGACTGTAAAGCGACTGTGCCATGACTATAAACAATTTTGTTTAGTAAAACACATCATAATGAAATTATAGCTCAGAAACATTTTAACAGACTCATCATGTGTCCTTTTGACCTGATACTGCAAAAATGATAAGTAATTATCAAAATTCTGTATTTATTGAGAAGAAAAAAGTAGATTACCCTACCTTATTCTCAGAGTAGTCTGAATCTTGCTTGTTTAGGCTGGCTAGACAGCTCAGTGGATTAAAGTGCCCACTTAGCCAGATGCGGGGACCGGGGTTCGATCCCAGGCATGACATGCTGGGCCCACCGCCAGCATGCACTGAGATAGCAACTGAGACTGGGCATGGTGGCGCCCGCCTGTAATCCCAGTACTTGGGAGGCTGAAAACAAAAAGATCACTACAAGTCCAATCTGTGTAGTGAGACCCCATAGACCCTGTATTAAATACATTAAAAAAATAAAAAAAGAATCTTATTTGTTGGCTGTTATCATTACTTGATGTATCTTGGACTCAGCTGTGGCATGTAAATTAGATATGATAATTTATAAAACCTAAATACAAAGACCATCCCTCTTTGCTAGCCATTCAGAGCACCCTAAAGAGATTAAGACTTAGACACAGACCAGTTTTGCACTGCAGTAGTTATGTGATGAAGGCCAATTGTTCAACTGTCATGAGTTGCCTTTTTTTTCATGTAATATGCATAATTTCTCTTTAAGAATTAATTAAGGAGTACCCAGCTCCTAGAACAGTCCTTGCACGTTTGTGGGCACTGAAGAAATATTCCACAAGAAATGATGTATATATAAACCATCATGGAGCTCCTCCAATGTAGTCTTAATTGTATTTGAGAAGTAACACAGAAAGATGACATAAATACAATTCCATATTATAGCCCTTGGTGTTGGAATTTGCTTATGGCACTGATGTGGGGAAGGGAGGAAGAGACAGGGAGAAGGGGAAGGAGGAAGGGAGGGTTAGGGAGGGAGGAAGGGAGAGAGAGAGAGACAGATCAGACTAGAATGTTTAAAAAAAAAAAAAAGTTCAGTCAGTTGACAGTGAAAACTAACCAGACAGAGAGGAAAGTTGATGATGGGAGAAGAGACTGGCTCAGAAAAGGAGGTGGGCAGCAGTTTGGGAAAGAAATGAGGGAAGACAAACAGAGCATTGGGGAGAAGAGACTGGCTGTCCTAAGAAGCTCAGCATCATCAGTGGCTTCCTAACACGTGTGACCTCTGAGTACCAGAAACAGTCTGGAGGCTAAAAAAGATCAGAGTTTCTGTTTAATAAATTGAACTGCTACGGAGCCTACTGATGCTCTTGTGAGTGTGCACACCTCCCCCTTCCTTTTGTTTCTCTCTCACTCTTCATTTTATCCCTAAATAGATAGATAAGCTAGTTACGTATAGAAAATGATAATCTGTCTGGCAGAGCACTGCTCCACATCCCTACTCGAGAAAAAATACAGACAGCAAGCACATAAGCCTTGGCTACCAACAGAGACACAGTGTCACCATGCCCTGAACTGGGGACTCCTGCCGCTTCTATATGATACTTTGCAGTGTCATGGAGTTAGCAGGATAAAGCGATCCATGGTATTAATAAGCATTGCAAGTAGTACTTTGGTGCCCAAGAGGGATTTGGAAAGAGTCTTACTGTGCTTGCCAGACCTCTTTTCTTAGGTGAAATAACAAGCTCTCTTTCTCCCAGCTGATTTCATTCTCTCTAAAATGCCCAGAGCTGTTCTGTGAAGGTATCCCTCCTGGATGAGGAAGAAAGTGGCTTATTGAGGAAATGACCAACTACTTAGATACCGGGGAGGAATTGGTACCTGGCGGGGGTGCAGATTCCTCAGGGCACCGCTTACTGAGGACATACAGCCTGGGAGATGGGCACCCCTGCAGTCCCCTCCTTTTCCCAGCTCCGTTATTCCATCTCTTAGGACAAAAACCAAATCCACATTCATAATTTCAGAAAGAGGTGTATATCTTTCTGCTTTTATTTATTTGTTGGTGTGGTCTATTGACTCACCTGCCTTCATTTCCCTGGTTTTTTCAGGCAGGTATAGTATTATTCAACTGAAATATACAATTTGCTAAGAAACATAGTGTGAATTAAGCAGAAAATCCATTCATTCCATGTTGGTGATGAGATGAAGCAGAGTGCCATCCAGAGTCACATTTGGTACTGCAACCAAGTCTCAGCTTTTGGCTGATCTATAGAGATATTTAGCCGTCTCTCTCAAAATTAGCAGTGTCCATACAAATGATTCAAGAGATGGAGGACAAGACTCAGCCACTCATCTCTCATTGTGGCTTCTCAGTGACAGTTCCTCCTTTAAAAGTTAGGCTAAGCCTCCACAAGAAAGGCTTTCTTTTGTGGGCATGTGGCTTTCTCTGCTTTTTCTGAAAGCATTCGTGTGCTTACTCAGTTTGGAGCAAGGTATACAAAATACAGTTACCCCACAAGACCCAGATCATGTTGTCTTTGAAGAACTTTCACCTCGACTCTGGATACTGTTGCTACCTTAGAGAGAGTGGATAAGTGGGCTCTGTCTTATAGGGCCCCATGCTAGATTAGTGGCTAGATTGATGCCACTAATCTAGCATATTAGATAGTTTGCCTTTTGTGACTGTAAATCAGTCTCTTCTGTATAGCTTTCATTCTGTAACTCTATATACTCTAGACTTTCTTTTAAATTGGTTCCTTGAATTTTTTGTGTTGTTTTATGCCTCAGGATCTTTTCACCTACTATACCTTCTGAATTCTGAATATGTTTCAATCTAATCTTGACTTATTTATCATCCCTCAACCAAAATATCTCTTGTTCTGATATGTTTTTACTGATCCTCAATTTAGAGTAGGTCTGACTGCTAGAGGTCCCTATAGAAGCCTTTGTAGTACTCCTTAATACCTTTCAAGTTTGTCTCTTCCACAGTTATGTAAGCTGAGTGGAGACAGGAGCCCTAATGTGGGTCATTTCCCACTTTATGTCTGTAGTGTTTGGCACATGTAATAGTAAGTATATAATGTGATTGTGTGAATGAGTGAACGAATGAATTAATGAGTGAATGAACAAGTTACTGAATGAGCAGGAGAATCAATTCTCCTGGTATATCTCTCCACAAGATGTACCCCACATTAAAGATGAATATTTTATCTCATTTAGTTTATATAGAAACAGTGCTTTCCAGTTACAAAATTTAGACCCATAAACAGGGAACGTCCACCCTTTTGCTAGCAGTGCTTTGAGAACAGGCAAGGAAAGTCAGCTAACAGTGTTGAGTGGAATTGGAAAATGTTAGAAATTGTTCAAATGTAGAAATAAATAATTCCCTTTTCTCTAAACTTCACATTTGGTACCAATTTTTAGTTTAAAAGATCTTTTCAGACACACTGTTTGGACTTATGACCCACCCCTTGGATATGCAACCTGTCTTTTTTGTTCTGTACAGCTGTGTACATCTTGTTTATGAGCTTCAGTGTCTTTTTTTTACAGTATAGCTTGTTCATGGAGTACTGTAATTTCACTGATTGTACTGTGTAGTACAGTATTATAGTTTTATGTTCTGTTATACATTATAGTACTCTGTATAAGAGTTATGCAAGCAAAAGCAAAGGCATCAGCTTGGAGCTTTCTTTGACCATTTCTTTGTTTTGAACGTTGTAATGGACATGCTATGTACCATACCTCATTTAGAGTTCCATTCATTCAAGGACCTGGTTGCAGAAATAGAACTGGACTGTTCAATGAAGAGCACCTGTGTTTCAGGCTGTACTCCTGGCCACCTCTGTAAGGATGTTCTAAAATAGGGAAACTTTAAGAATGTGTCTCTGAGAGTCAGCCTCACCAACCAGACCTCCTCCTGGAAAGCTGGAAGAGTTGGTGCAGTTTCTCAACTCTGTGGTAGCAATGAAAGCCAAACTGCTTGTCACATAACTAGGGTCACAACATGGGTAAGATGGACCACTAGTGCACTGTAGAATCTTATTTCATTCTCTGACATGACCCATAATTGTTTCCCATCAAAGAGTGGAACTAAGGGAATAAAATGGAGTAATAAAAAGAACAAAAATCTAGGAAACAGATACTAGGAACCCAGCCACTTAGTCAACAAACACTAATTAAACACCTTTTGTATACCAAGCATTGTGATAGTTACTAGGATTGCTGAGCTTTCCATATGGACCAGGTAGGGCTAACATGACTTTTCTGAACTATTTCATCATCCTTAAAATAACAAATTAGAATGGAATATTACTCTGACATGAAGGATTGAACAAATTATTTGTAAGAAAATGGATGCACCTTGAGACCATAATGTTAAGTGAAATAACTGGGACACACTGCTTCAAGATTGCATGCTTTCTCTCACATGAGAAACCAAAAATATAAATAAAGTGCAAAACAAAAGATAGATAATAGGAACTACAGCACTAGATCTTTTACCAAAAAGAAGCAGGGAACTAAGTGATAGGGGTGGGGAAGGAAAAGAATGAAGATATTTTTTGTATAGGCACCAGCTCTGAGAAATGGAAGCACTATGTACTGCAAAGGTAGTACTAATAAAAAATAAAAATTGAGAAGAAAAGCAAAATTGGTAGACTGCACTTCTGGATATGTCTGGGTGGGACATGGAGGCATGGCCTTGGGGGCTCTCTAACTCCCTACCCCTTGCACTCTGGCACTGTCTCTATGCTCTGTTGCCCAGCTGTGCTCTACCATAGCCCTCCACAGTGGCCACATCAGACAGCAGTGAGAGGGAGACATGCTATCTCTGCCTTGGCACTGACCAATCATGGGCTGAGCAATAAAACAATTAAGCCTCTCCTTTCTGGAAAGAAAGAGGTACTTAATTTGCGCTATGCCTCAGGATCTTTTCACCTACTATACCTTCTGAACTCTGAATATGTTTCAATCTAATCTTGACTTATTTATCATCCTTCAACCAAAATATCTCTTGTTCTATGTTTTTACTGACCCTCAATTTAGAGTAGGTCTGACTGCTAGAGATCCCTATAGAAGTGACTGAGTTAAAGTAGGTGATCTCTATTCACTCTAGTATTAAACAGTCTCAGATTAATTTTAATAATTGTAAACAAAGCACTGGACCCCTTATTTCTCATAGATATGCATCAGCAATATCTTTGGCCACCCCGATCTGATGATAACTTAATAGAAGTAGAGGGTTGCTGGCCCCAGAGTTCATAGTGCAAATCTCTCCCAGTACCAAGAGCTTAGGGTGTGCAGGTGCCACAGGGGTGCCCTAGACACTCTTCTCTTCTCCTTGCACACTGGCAGATCCTAGCTGGGAGGCTTGCAGCCCTTCCGTGTACCTTGCATTTGCCTCACCGAACTAAGGGACACAGTGGACATTTCGGTAGCAAGCTTGAGCATGCAACCAGCATGTGGCCCACCTTGCAAGTGGACAGAGCACACTTGGTTGTCATCTGCCGCGCACAGGCCGCTACAAATCCTGTGAGGCACTGGACTGAAGGTGTTTTCCTCTCGCTGGTAAAAATTCATGGTTACACTGTTTCAGTTTTATCCATTAAAAATTCTTTTTGAGCTAAAAAGAATTTTTCCTTCAAAGTGCAAATGCATTTGCCTTTGAAATTATCAGTCATTAACAACTGTAATTTAACCAAATAAGATTGATTCAAACACCCTGAGATCACATTTTTCTAAAGGAAGCTGAGGCTTTTGGCTGGCCTTTGGCTTGGAAATTTGGAGGGAACTTTGGAAAGTAATTCCTCTGGGCAGGCAGCATTGGTGAGGCAACAGTGAAAACGTCCATTAGTGGGTCCTTAAGCCCAAACAAAAGAGAAATATTGCCAGGAAATGAAAAATGAAAGGAATAGAGACAATTTGTACTGGTCTCAAAATCATCATGCTGACTGGCCCAGCCCTGGGCCCACCTGAGGAAGTGATTATGGAGGAGAATGCCCCTGCAGAATGGCAGGAGGTAGAAGTAACTGGGAACTACATACAAGCAGTTGACCACGTCAGACAGCAGTGAGAGGGAGACAGAGGAGTTCTTTTTTCTAGCAGCCTAAGTGAACCCCACACACACTTATAATCGGAATAGCTGTAATTTAAACAAGTGTTAAAGGTCTATTTCTACCTGTAGAAGAATTGAAATGTCCAACGCACAAGGCAGTGCTTCTGTCCATGATGTGATGTGTGATCTTGAAAGTAATGAAAATGGAATAAGACATTGTAAAGGTATTGCTTTAATGAACACAATTCTGTTTGCCAGCCTTTTTTCCTGCCAGCAAATTATATTAGTCCATCAACTTGGTAGAACATCAATAGCATCTTCAGAGACTAGCTTGGGAGAGCTGAGTTACTCAATGACAGGATTTTTGAAGACAATATAACTTGGCATTTCTCAATTTTCTCTGATTTTGTACAGAGAAAATAGAAGACCATAATAAATATTTCCCACAAATGGTGTCTTAAATGAAAGCACAGCTGGTAGCAGCAGTATTTATTTGGATGCTAGATTCCAGGTTTTCTCTGAGAAACAAGCATGCTGGCTGATTCATTGCTTTCACATTTTTCTACCATTTTCTTCCCAGTTAAGTGATGAATTTTTCTCTCCTTGTGGGTGCCTGATGGTGGGGCTAATGCCAGCATTAGCATACCACTGGCATAGTTTCAGTGAGTGGGCTCAGGGTGTATTAGGGGCTGTTGAAATTGATTGGAAATATTTTAGTTGCCCCTTAAGAAGTTAACAGAGTGTACAGAGCTCACCTAAGGTGAGACTATTGGGTAGGTGAGGTTTAGTGAGCACAAGTCCTGGAAGCAGTCACCAAGTCCTGATCTCTGTCTCTCTGTTTACTGGTTGTGCTGCCTTGGGTAAATCACAAGACCTTTTGGAAACTTGGGGATCATATCTGTGTAGTCCAGGTAACAATTTGCACAGGTATATTCACAGTCAATGAAATAGTGGATATGCAATTGCTTTGACTACATAAAGAGCTACTTACTATGCTTCTGCTTGTTAGCATAGTCTTTGTTTCCCTGGTATCCCACCCACAATTTTATGACCTTCTTTACTTTCTTAATGTTCTGTTGCCAACATTGCCTCCCTCCAAACCCCACCAATTTCATTTCAATGTTTATTTCTATACAGCTTTGTTCTCAGGTGTCTTACAAATGTGAGGTTTAGGTAAACCATGTACTAATACTCAAAGAGTTATTGGGTTAAAAAAAAAAAAAGCAAAACTTCCCACAAATTGAAACAAATAGTGGAATACCTGCAGGTAAAAGACCGTATAGAAAGCAGTTGGGCAACAAATGTTGGAGAGGTTGTGGGGAAAAGGGAATACTTCTCCACTGCTGGTGGGAATGTAGACTGGTCCAACCATTGTGGAGGTCAGTGTGGAGACTCCTCAAAAGAGTAAGACTAGAAATCCCATTCAAGCCAGCTATCCCCCTACTGGGAATTTTCCCAGAGGAACTGAAAACATTGTATCATAGTGATATATGTGTGCCTATGTTTACAGCAGCACAATTTGTGATAGCAAAATCTTGGAAACAACCGAGATGTCCATCACATGAGGATTGGTTGAAAAAGATGTGGTATTTCTATATAATGGAGTATTACTCAGCTATTAAGAATGATAAGCTTGAAGCATTTATACTGAAGTGGATGCCACTTGAACATATACTCATAAATGAAATAAACCAGACACACATGTGTAAATATCGTATAGTCTCCCTAGTATAAGAAGCGAAAAGCAGAAATACAAATGGAAATGTACAACAACAACTAAAACAATTGAATCAGATAAGGCAAAGTGAATGGCATATGCTGCAGGATACTAATCAGCTTTTCTTCTGGATGGTTAACAACCTAAGTTCACAGATCAAAATTGGAGAAATAGAAGAGCCACAAGGCCAGCCAACATTTTGGCCCTAGCCTTTCAAGGTCAGCGAAGACTTAGGACATTGGAGAACCTGTACTGCAACATCATGAAACTCAGTTGAGCTCCAAATTTTCTGAACAAGGACACTATGGAGCCACAGAGGAAAGAAACTGATGATCTATAGTGTGCCTGGGGAGAGTCACATGGAGAGAAAACTTTCTCTCAGGCTCTCACAGAGAGCAAAGTGGTCAAGCATTGGCTGTGACTCATCCACATGGATGACACAGACAAAGGATCTATAGAATAAGGTACAGGATTACAAGGTAAACCCTGAGGGGACTTCACTGACCTCATAAAAACATAAAGTACATGTGTTGGTATATAGGTCTTACTCTATCTAGGTCTTAACCATCCAGCAGAAAGGTATAAAAATGAAGTATACACCGCGGGGCCATAATAATAAGTTTAGCTGTAAATGGCTATGGTCGACAACTTCTTCAGATAACTCACTATTGTTGTGAAATGCTGGACTGTGTTGGATTGTGTTGTCGAATTCAGGCACCTAAATTGGTTTAATGACAATGGAGTGCCCATCTTTGACAGGTGTAGACAAAGGAAGGGGTATAGAAAGGAAGAATCATGATGTGTGTGTATAGACAGTACAGTTGGGATAGATAATGCTGTGCTTCTACATAATTCTATGAGAGGCAAGATTTGCAATAATGGTGATTGGACAGGATATTATGTCAGCTTCTAGTACTATGGACAACCACTAGGAAAATAACAAGGTAGAAAGTATTAATTATTGAATCTTTGATGTAATTCAGGTATAAAAAATAAGATACGCAAACAGCTACACTCTCTTAATTTACTGACAAGAGACATACGGTATATTAATGTCTGTAAGTATAATATCATGTATGTACCTTCTATGATACCAAAACATTATGAAAACAGTTTGCAATGTATTAATCTATCAAATCCATCTTGTCAAGGTATCTTAAAATTGTCTCATTGATATTTGTGCTTCAATAAAACAAAAAGAAAAATAAAAAGAAAGTAGTTGGGTAGTGAGGCAGGGTAGAGATCCTCATAGTGAGGAGTCACCCACCCAGAAGGTGGAAGTAGTGGAGCAGTTGTATGAATGACCTGCTAAATTAGTCTTTTAACCCCATAGGAGGGGACATGTAAGAGTCCATTAGAAAAATTGTGTGTGCCACAGTGTCTTTCAGCTCCCAGGACACCCTAACCATTCAGGCCATCCCTCCTGAGGACTCAGATGCTGGGGAGAAGGGAGGTGTCCCTGTCAGAAGAATTCAGTGAGATAAACATGAGAGACCAAGAATGGGAACAAACAAGACTTTTATTGCCAGCAGGATGACAATTTGTTGCAAAATGAGGGAATGTCAACAACCAGAAAACTTTGTACTGGGTTTTTGTACATTTACAAGTAACTATGGTAAACATTTAACTCATCTTGGAACTTCACAAAAATATCACAAAGTTTACATTTCCCAGGGGTTTGTTCATATAGTTATTTTAGCTTACTTTTTTTTGTTTGTTTGTTCCTTAGCTTAACAATTTGTTCCCCTTTGTTGGTGTTATGCTTAATTAAGGACAAGGGTGAGAAGTGAATGCATCTAAAATTTAAGCAACTTCTAAAATGGAGTCTCTCTTGCTATGTCATCCCTGCTACCTTCTTTCTGAATTTCTGACCCACAAAATATACAAGCATGAGAATTATTTTATGACAGTTTTGTGGCACTTTCTTACACTGCGATAGATCACAGGGCACTTGCTACCCATAGATACTAAGTATGCGTATCTATCAGGATACGCTAAAAAGTTCTATCCTGAGCTTTTTCCACAGAACCTTTCCCGAAGTTACAGTGGGAGCCTAGGAGCAGGGTGTGCATGAGGTAAATGAACAAGGCAGAACTCCGGGAGAACTAGGGCTTGTTGCTTCTGGCCTTGTGTACCGTACTTGTAGAGAAACACTTGGAATCGGACCATAACTCATCCAGATTTGTTTTGTGTTTCAAAATTGTTCACTGCTTCAATATGCCTTTCCATATAAATTTTAGACTAATCTTATTAATATCTGTAAAAACTCTTCCTGGGATTTTGACAGGAATTATTTAATCAATAGCCCAATTTGGAGAGAAATAATAACTTTACTGTACTGAATCTTTCAGTATATGAATTCAATATGTCTTAGTAAAGAAAGCTGGTACAAACAATGAAAGCATTGATGTTTCTTTCTATAAAATATAAATCGTTCAGTATCTAAATCCAAGTTAGGGATGGAAGAGCAGTATTAACATGGGATTTTTGTGTCTTATACTTGTTTTAATATTCAAGTGCAAATAAAACACTTAGTATTTGTTAATTATTTGACACAAGTAACTCTTAAAAGTACTGAGCTTTCTTCATATATTCTTGCACTTTTTCTAATAACTACAAGAAATGACTTGCATATTAAAAATTATCTTAAAAATCCATTTTATTTAGATCTTTGATTTCTTTCATTTTTGCTTTATAATTTTCAGCGTACAGATACTATACTATACTTTCAGATTTACACTTCTTTTTTTTTAATTGAAGTACAAATATCAATGAGATAGTTTTAAGATACCTTGACAAGATGGATTTGATAAATTAATACATTGCAAACTGTTTTCATAATGTTTTGGTATCATAGAAAGTGCATACATGGTATTATTACTTATAGACATTATTATACTGTATGTTTCTTATCAGTAAATAAAGAGAGTATAGGTGTTTGCATATCTTATTTTTTATACCTGAATTACATCAAAGATTCAATAATTAATATTTTCCTAGTGGTTGTCCATAGTACTGGAAGCCGACATAATATCCTGTCCAACCACCATTAGTGCAAATCTTGCCTCTCATAGAACTATGTAGAAGCACAGCATTATCTATCCCAACTGTACTGTCCATACACACACATCATGATTCTTCCTTTCTATACCCCTTCCTTTGTCTACACCTGTCAAAGATGGGCACTCCATTGTCATTCAACTAACTTAGGTGCTTGAACTCGACACCACAGTCCAACACAGTCCAGCATTTCACAACAATAGTGAGTTATCTGAAGAAGTTGTCAACCATAGCCATTTACAGCTCAACTTAATATCAGATTTACACTTCTTATTTAAGTAATTTTAAGTGGTATCATGTCTTCAATTTTGGTTTTCTTACATTTCTTGCCATGATATTGATATATAGTTAATTTGGGGTGTTGAGTTTATATCCTGTGGCTTTACTGAATTTACCTATTGATTCTGAGGGGGGTGTCATAAATTCCTTGGGATCTTTTAGATAAGCGATTGTGTCACCTGTGAAGAGGAACAGTTCATCCCTCCGTTCTCATCTGTGTCCTAATCTTTACATTTCTTGCTTTATTTGCACTGGTTTGCATGCCTAGCACTATGTCACATGTGGAAACAGCAGACATCGTTTCCTTTTCTAAATTTTTAATGAGAAACCACTCAGTGTTTGTGTTTGCTAGTCTATCACATAATTGCCTTTGGATTTCCGCATCAGAGCTATAACAGTAGATGCATGCACTCAGCCCATGGCTGTCCTTACACTGTATTTTCATATACTGGGCACTGGTGGATTGCTACAGCATCTTCTCTTCTCCAGCCTTCATGGTTCATGAAGCAGATATAAGTACGTAGCCAGCCGCACACAGGACACCCTGCTGCCAGTGTCCACACTGCCTCAGCCAGCTCATGCCATTGCTTAGTGCGACACACATAGTTCCTCAGTCCTACCACGTCATTCCTCTGTCTACCTGCTGTTTCCTAGGAGGAATGCTCTAAACTGGAATTCAGTCTGAATTGGTTGAGGAGGAAGAGGGACCAGGGCAACTGGCAAAGCTCAGGGCTGTTGCACTGATTCCTGCTCAGTCCAGACCTGCATTTCTGGTCTGTGATTTGTTGGTACCGTGGATTCCACTCAGCAGAGCTGTAGTTCAGAAGACCTCTGGACTCTCGCATTGGCCTTTTCTAGACTCTGGCATAGGTCTAACTCTTATTTTTTAATTTTTTTCTTTATAAAGTTTCAAAATCTGTTTTTATAACTTGATAAATATTTTAGTAATAAATTGGGATTATGATGTTGTAGGTAACTGGCCAGGGGCTGTTTTAACCATGGGTACCCTGAAAGGTCAAAGGGAAAGTGAATGAAAATTCTCAACTTTTGCCTTATCTGCATCAGGGGCCATACTCCATGCTTTAAATTGCCAAAGTAGCAAAAGCATGAATTATACTTGCAGGAAACAAGCATTGGCAGAGATTTCTTTTATTTTATTTGGGGGGAGGTACCAGGGATTGAACTCAGAACCTTGTGTTTGCCAGGCAAGCACTTATTCCACCGAGCTATCTCCTTGGCATGGCAGAGCTTTCTGAGGCTCATCAAGTTAAGCCCAAATGTGTTGCTATGTCTATACAGTGAGTTTTTGGATTCTTCACTTACTCCTCCATTGCCCATGGCAAAACTATTAGGGTTCTCAAAGGGAAGGAACCTTTCCACAAACACTCTCCCTCATGTCCTTTCTTTTTTCCTTTCTTTGAAAAAATACTTTTTGAGCAGTACTCAGGACTATATATAATGCATGCATTACTTGATCTGTCAAAATTATGTGAGAAAATTGAAGAAGGATTGGTCACAGCTGCAGACTCCTCTAGAAACAAGATGAAAGGTACTAGAGTACAGTACTTTCACTTCTAAAAAAGGGTTTAATTATATAACTAAGTATAAGTAGTGTTTGTGCATTTGTGTAATCCAGAGGGATACCAAATATTTGGGTTTGGAGAGCAAGGTAGAGAATTAACCTACTGTTCCTATTTACCCATTAGCATCAAAGGACACTCTATTAGCAAAGAAAACTTTGCAGAAACAGGTAACAGAAAGACATATTTTCTTTTATGGACTCTGTAGAACTTGGGGAAGATCATTACGAAGCACATATATTTTAACTGCTTTAAAATCTTAAAGTCTTAATATAAAAAGGTGGTGTTTTATAACATGGAAAATTATCATATCTAGAAGAATCATACATTTTTGAGAGAAATTGTGATATCAGGAAGATATTTTAGAGCCAGACAACCACTGGTTTAATTTGCACACAGCAACATTTTAGCTCTGTGATTTTTAAATTATGGAAGTTTTATTTCCATAATATATTTCTGTTTCCTAATTTCAAAAACAAGAATAACTGAAATTACCTTGTGAACTTTTATAGTCAGACTACAACCAAACCCCTTGCAAAGGATCAATGTGTGACAGCTTCTTTTGCATCACATACAATGACTATGAGGAGGAGGCACAACTTTTCTTGGTGTGCCCCCAGCATCCAGTTAGCAAACTGCACTGGATTAGGTTTAGTGCTAAAACTTTCGTCAAGGGTGTAGAGTGTAGCTTTGCGGTAGAGTATTGGCCTAGCAGTACAAGACCCTGGCTTCAATTCCCAGTGCTGCAAAAATAAATACATAAAAAATAAAGAACTCTGATCATCTGACTTAGGATCAGATCATGTTTAGAACATTGTACATGTGTGTTAAACTATTCTGCTGCAGTCCCTTGTACAAATATGTATCAATTAAAAATTTTGAGAAATGGCTGGCCAGATAGCACAACAGACTAAAGTGCCTGCTTAGGCAGACACAGGTTCCAGGAACTGAGCCCTGATGTGCAGTGCCAGCCCCACTCTCAGGACACTTTGAAATAGTGATTAAGACTGGGCCTGCTAGTGTGTGCCTGTAATCCCAGCTCTTGGGAGGCTGAACACAGGAGGATCACTAGGAGTCCAAGCTCTGTATTTCCTGTAGACCCTGTACTAAATACATTTAAATTTTTTTTTTAAATCACAGCACTCCCAGGGAGATAGCTCAGTACAATAAGCACTTGCCTGGCAAGCTCAAGGGCCTGAGTTCAATCCCCAGTTTCGCAAAAAAAAAAAATCATAGCACTCCCATATTCTGTCCAGTTATTTAATTTCTTTGCTTTGGTTTCCTAGTTGCCAAAATGGTAAGAATAGTAATATTTGTCTCACAAGTTTCATTTTATAGAAAGTACATTTTCTTTATCACATTTTATACTTTATTGAAGTATAATTTATATAATTTATGTTTCAAATTATATAAATTATATTATTATATTCAAATATAATTCATATGCCATAAAATTTATCCATTTCAAGTGTGTAATTCTGTGAATTTTAGAAATTTTTACAGTTGTGCTAAGCACTACAGTTCATTTTCAGAATATTTATAGCACTCCTTACAGTTTTCCCAATCATGTTGGCAGTGAATCTTGTTTCCACACCTAGCTCCAAACAACCATGTATCTGCTAGCTGTTTCTATAGTTTTCCTTTCTCTAAAAATGCGGTCATACAGTAATGCAGGCTTACGTGGCCGCTTTCTTCCCGCCCAGCATAGCGTTTCCAAGGCTCACGCATGTTGTGGTGTGCGGTACTCTGCTCCTTTTTCATGACAAATAGTAGTATGTTGTGTAGACACACTGCATGACATATGTCTACTCCATACTGGATTGCTATGCAGTGTCAGTGGCTGGCATGGTCCATGTAGGGTTCCAGGATCGGCCACGGCGTGTGGTACCAGGATCACGCCTGGGTCCTTGTCTTAGTTGCTCTTCTCTCGTTGCTGGGACAAATACCCGATACCCAAACTGAAGGAAGGAAAGGTTTATTAAGTTCACAGTTACTGGAGGGTTCAGTCCATATTCAGCTGGCACAAGGCAGGGAACAACCTTTCATGGCAGAGACAAAGAACATGAGCCAGCTCAAGAGGAGTAACAGCAGTTGAAGCAGCTGACTTCCCTTCCCACCCTACACTGTAATGCAGATTGCCTGCCCCAGGGCAGGTGCAGCGTCCACACCCACAGTAATCAATCACAAACTCAACAAGCTGCCCCTTGACTGCATGAGGCTTCCGTAACAGAACTTGTGCTTATCAGGCAGGCCTCTGAGCTATCTTCCCAGCCCCCAAACTGTCTTCATTCTTATTAGTAACAAAGACAACTAGATAGCCACACTCCCAAGACATATTCATGGTTATCTAAAATGTAGAATATTTTTTACAAAAGATCTTCTTTCTTGACCATTCTATAAACTCCATTATGATAGGCTGAGTATCCACAACTTTGTAAAAGTAGGCAGTAAATATTCTTGGCTCTATAAGCTGTAGTCACTTAGTTCTGCTGTTGTAGCAAGACAGCAACAGTAGCCCGTATGCAAACAAGTACACATAAATATCTCCCAATAAAACTTTATTTGTAAAAATATGTTGCAGATGGGCTTTTCCCTGCAAACCATAGTTCACCAATCCCTACTTTAGAATCTCTTTCTCATATTCTACATCTGAGCAGTACTAGCTACTCTGCCTCAACACACTTTTTTTTTGTTTGACAGTCAGCAGAGAGTATCTCTGCTTCCCAGCACCATATTGCAGCCCTTAGCAGCGCCTGTGCCATGGAAATTCCTCCTAAGATTTGCCTAGGATTTATGTATTCTTGAGTACTTGGCATCTCTAGCAATTAATTTCAATAAATGTGCTATTAACACTACTGAAATATGTGTCAAAAGGAGCACATACATAGAGTGTTGTTGGAAACCAATTAGATACAGACACACACAGCTGGGTGATGCTAAAATATGTTTTACCTTTTGTTTAAAACTTGTGCAACTTTTTATTCATTTTTAATTCTTTTCATTTTTACTGTCCAACAAGGAAAAAATATTCATATTTTTAAAAAACCATAATGTTTCCCTTATTATTGATTTAACATTCAACCTTTGAGATCATTAAATCTCTAGATTAACCTATTTCCTATGTATTGGCTTTATACACAGGAATTAAAACAAAACATTAAATCAGCTTTTATAAACTTTCCAATTAAATGTCATAATGGCAAAAAATATGTCATGAATGAACTGTTTAAAAAATTATAAAAAGGTGCATGAAACTTTTTATGTTTTTTATGGATATCGAAAGATCTTAAAACACTTATGTGCTATTTTCTCTTGCTGACATGTATGCTATGATTTTTCTTGCTGACATGTATGTTATGATTCTGTATGTTTTAATTTGTACCATATTTTTATCCCACAGAATTTTTTTTTAATTTGTCGGCATTCATAGACTTGTTCATATGAAGCATTCTCTTTGTCTTCACTCTTGTATCTTATACCTTACATCTGGGATCACTTTCCTTCTAACCAGAATTTTATAAATTCCTTTTACAAGATCTATTGCTGACAAGTTCTCAATTTTTTTTTTCAAGGGTTTGTGTATTTCATTTTCATCCTTTAGAAAAAGTTTTATCAAAATAGTCATTTACTCTATAGTTTACCCAATATTTAAATAGTTTTTAGCTTAAAGATATGTGTAACTATTGTTGTTAATTAACTTTTACTATGACAAAATACCTGAGATAATCATCTTATAAAGAGAAGTTTATTCTGGCCTATACGTTTAGAAGTTCTAGCCTATGATCACTTGACTTTGTTGCTTTTAGGCCTCTGGTAGGGATATCAGTCCATGATAGAATAAACAACTTGCATCGGGTCTGAGGTGCTAAAGAGAGGAAGAAGAGCCCAGGTTCCAGTTTCCTTTACTCCCACTATGCCTCACCTCTTGGCAGTTCCACCTCTCACCAGTAATACCAAGCTGGGGACCAAACCCTTAGCACAGGGCCCTTGGAGGACATTTCCTACCTGAACTGTAGCATACAGCACCACCACAGTCATCACCTTAAAAGAAACCTGGAGCCCTTCAGATGTCTCCCCTTTCTCTTGAAGAAAGATGTCTCTCCAGATACACAATTCTTAACGAGGAATTCCTTGTCCCTGGCACACTACAGATGTTGTTCAACTGTCTTCCAGTCTCCATGCTTGCAGCCACCTATCAGGTGCACTGTGTGGCTCTTCTGACTACGATCCATCTCTGTAATCTGCTGTCATGTTAGTAGCCATTCCAGGGAAGACAGCAGGAAGGAAGCAGGCCATCCTCACCCTGGTGCTGGTTGGTGCTGGGGCTGCTCTTCGTTCCTTCAGACCTTAGAGACACCACCATACCAGTAGTAGTGCCATTCTGCTTGCTTTGCATGGGTTCCTGATCCCTTCCTTATTCTCTTGCCAAAATTATATTGCTCTTTAACCTACTTTATTTTTAAAAACAATTAAAATATTTTATTTAGTATCTAACATTGTGTTCTGTGAAAGGATAAGCATGATGTATTACTAGAAACTAAATGTAAGCCAGTTCACATAAATTTAAACTAATACATTAAAATAAATTTTAAAGTGCCAGAAAATAAATTTTAAAATTCTACCCACAAGTTGCTTCTTGAAAAATGATTTCAGAGTGATGTTGCTATCTGTGTTTTCAGATGTTTAGGGCTTTAAGCTGGGGAGATAGCTCAGTGGTCTAAGTTCCTGCCTGACAAACACAAAGTCCCAAGTTCCATGCCTGGTACCACATGCTGTGTCAGCCCCGAAACCAGGCATGGTGATACAGGCCTGTAATCTCAGTGCTGGGAAGCTGAGACAGGAGGATCACAATTCTGCACTACATAGTGAGACCCTCTATCAAAAAGAAAAAGTAGGGCTTTAATACAGACACTCAGAATTTGTATTGCCTATATAAGGATGAGTAGGCTGGAGAGGACAAATGCAAATATCCATTAGCATTTTTTCAAAGACTTACTAAATTACTATTATTACATAATATAGTTATATAGCTGGCTTTTTAAGTACTTCAAAATATCATGAAATATTTCACAGCCTAAAGATAGTGCCACAAGACAGGAAACAGAAAAAACCTAAGGGATAGTATTGTCACAGTTTGGAGACTACTCAGAAACTGTCCTGCCTGACCACAAGGTTCTATCCAGTTCTTCCCACTGCCCCCTGCTTCTGCTCTGTGAGCTGTATTTCACAAGGGAACAAGGACATTTATGCACAAGTCTCCTTTAAATGACAATAGTCAAACACTTAATTTGAAAGTTAGAAATATAAGTATTGGTTTTTCAGTTAATTTTTTTCACTTTATTTTTTTTTCCATAATTTTATTGAAAAACAAATAGCAATGAGACAGTTTCCAATCAAATTAGTAGGACAGATTCAATAATTAATACATTGCATATTGTTTTCTTAGTGGTTATTTGTTGTACAAGATGCAGGAATGATATTCTATTTACAAACACTATTAGAGCAGATCCTTGTATTCATTGAATTAAGAGAATGTAGCTGTATGGATATACAGATACAAAATGGTCATTCATTTGTATCCCCATTTTTTGTTTAGTTTTGTCATTTAAATATTACAGGTGTGTGAATTCAGCAAAATATTCCAAAATAGTCCAATAGTCCATAATAGTATTGGATTTTCCATATGTCTGGCAATATCAGAAATTGTTGACTTGAGTCTTTTACAGCCCAGCATTTACACTTTGTTTTTATACTTTCCTGCTGGATGGTTTAAGACCAAGACCTATGTAACAAGAATTGTAGCTTTTGTATCTTATTAAGGTCAGTCAAATCCCCTCAAGATTTATCCTGAGACCCTGTACCACAGTTTGTAGGTCCTTTGTCTGTGTCAGCCATGTGGATGAGTCACTGCCATTGCTTGACCAATTTGCTTTCTGTGAAAGCCTGGGACAATGTTTTCTCTCCATGTGACTCTCCTTAGGCACACTCTACATCATTGATCACTTTCCTCTTTAGCCCCATGATCTCCTTGATCAGTAAATTTGGCACACAACTGAGTTGCATGATGTTATAGTACAGGTTCTCATATGTCCTGAGTCTTAATTGACCTTGAAAGGTAGGGCCAAAATGTTGGCTGTCCTTGCAGCCCTCCTTTTTCTCTAATTTTTGGTCTTTAAACTTAGATTGTTAACGCTCCAGAAAAGGAGCTTATTGTTATTACTGTACAACCTAGGCTGTTGAGCTTAACCTCACTATCTGTCTGAATATCAAATATCTTAGGGTTAACATGGAACAGGTATTTTTCATCAAGTGTTGATATGTTAAACTTTAAGTTCCTACAAAATATAACATTAAAAAAATTTAAAAATCAAAATATATTTTAAAAATAGGAATAAACAATTAAATGTGTTTACACTTAAGTTTAGAAATCTAACCATATACAGGTGTATAGCAGGACACTCCCACAACACTCCTTTTCCTGTCTCCAGCCTTCATTCACCACCCCACTCCTTTTAAACAAACATCTACCCGAGAGACAGCATGGCAGTAACCAGCGTGTTATGACAAGCAGCATGTATTCAGAAGACCAGAATGACAGGAACTCCAAGCATGAACCTACTATTACAAATTGCCATCTTCAGTGCAGTTGCTTAGTTCACAGCATATATAATTAGTCAGGGTGAGGATCCTTCCAGTTAACTGCTAGATTCTAAGATTCTGAAGATTCTCAGGATCATTGCCTTGCCCATTTGTACATATAACTGTATGGCTTTGCCTCTTCTTGCTCTCTCTTCCTTGTCTAGTCTTCAAGTCCTTGCTTTCCTTTTAATTGTGTTATACCTTTCTATTTATAATTCTTCTTTTGAGTTCTTATACTAGGGAGACTGTACTATATTTACATATGTGTGTCTGGTTTATTTCACTTATGAGTATATGTTCAAGTGGCGCACTTAAATATGAAGGTTTTGAGTTTATCATTCTTTATAGCTGAGTAATACTCCATTGTACAAAAATACCACATCTTTTTCATCCAATCCTCAGGTGACAGGCATCTTGTTTGTTTCCAAGATTTGGCTATCACAAATTGTGCTGCTATAAATATAGGTACACATATATCACTATGATATGATGTTTTCAGATCCTCCAGGAAAATTCCCAGTAGGGGGACAGCTGGTTTGAATCGGATTTCCAATCCTAGTTTTTAAGGAATCTCCACACTGGTTTCGTGATGGTTGCGCCAAGTCTACATTCCCACCAGCAGTGGAGAAGGGTCCTGTTTTCCCCACAGCCTCTCCAACATTTGTTGTTGGTTGATTTCTTTATGACAGCCAGTCTTTTTGGAGTATTGTTTTAATTTGCATTTCATGGATGGCTAGTGGTGTGGAGTATTTTTTTTTCATAAATCTATTCACTTGTGTAATGTCATCCTCTGAGAAATGTGTCTTCATCTCAGATGCCCATTTCTGGGTTGGGTCTTTTAAGTTTTGGGGCCCTAATGTGGTTTAGTGCTTTATAAATTCTAGAGAGCAGACCTTTGTCTGAATGCTTATTTATCAAGATTTTTTCCAAATTTGTATGTTGCCTTTTCATTTTGTTAGTAATTTCTTTTGACATGCAAAACTTCTCATTAAGAGGATGTGCCAGTCATTAATTCCTTCAGGTGTTACCCATGCGATTTCATTTTTGTTCATGAACTCTTTGCCTACCCCTAAAGTAGTTCCTCCTGCTTTCTCTTCTAGGAGACTGAGTGTTTCTGTTTTAATGTTTAGATCTTTAATCCATTTTGACTTTAGCTTACTGCATGCTAATAGACCTGGGTCAAGTTTTAGTTTTCAGCATGAAGAAAGCCAGTTTTTCCAGCACCATTTGTTAAAGAGGCTATCTTTTTTTCCAGTGAGTATGTTTAACCCCTTTGTCAAAGATAAGGTGGCTGACTGTGTCTGTAGAGGCTTCTGTGTCTTCTGATCTATTCCAATGATCCTCAACAAATGATCCTGTTTCGTTGCTAGTACCATGCTGATTTTATCACAGTAGCCCTTGTACTATAGTTTCAAGTCAGAAATTGTAATGCCTCCTGCCTTGCCTTTGTTGCCCAGGATTGCCTTTGCTATTCTAGGTCTTTTTTGGTTCCAAATAAATTTTGGGAATGATTTCTCTAGGTGTATGGGGTATGTTGATGGTAGTTTGATAGGGATTGCATTAAATCTGTACAACAATTTTGGGAGTATGGCCATCTTCACAATGTTGGTGCTACTTCATATCCAGTAGCACGGAATATCTTTCCATTTTCTGAAATACTCTATGATCTCTTTTCTTAGGGTAGTATAATTTTACTTGAAAAGATCTTTGACCTCTTTAGTTAGATTAATTCCAAGGTATTTCACTTTCCTCAGAGCTATTGTAAAAAGTATTGTTTCTATGATTTCCCTCTCAGTGTGTTTGTTATCTCTGTTGATGAATGCTATTGACTTCTGGGTATTGACTTTGTATCCTGCTATGCTACTGAATTTGTGTATTAATTCTAGTAGCTTCTTGGTGGAGTTTTTTGGATCTTCCAAGCAAAGTATCATGTCATCTGCAAATAATGATAATTTGACTTCTTCTTTACCTATTCTTAAACCTTTTCTCTCTGTTGTCTAATGGCTCTAGGTAATGATTCCAGAACTATATTGAATAGGAGGGATGATAGAGGACATCCTTGTCTTGTACCATATCTAAGAGTAAAAGATTTCAGTTTTTCCTCATTTAGCATTATGTTAGCTGTTGGGTTTTCATAAATGTCTTTTATCAAATTGAAGTAGAGGCCTTCTATTTCAATTTTCTGTAGACTTTGAATATGAATGAGTGTTGGACTTTGTCAAAAGCCTTTTCAGAATCAATTGAGATGATCATGTGGTTTTTACTTTTCACTCTGTTGATATAGTGTATTAAAATTTTTGAATATTGAACCATCCTTGCATCCCTGAGATGAATCCTATCTGGTCATGGTGTATGATCTTCTTGATGATTTGCTATATTCTATTTGCTAGGACTTTATTGAGGATTTTGGCATCTATGCTCATGAGGGAGATTGACCTGTAGTTTTTTTTAGTTGCATCCTTCCCTGGTTTTGGTATCAGTATGATACTTGCCTCCAGAAATGATTTTGGGAGGATTGCTTCCTTTTCAATTTCCTTGAAGAGTTTGAGGAGTATAGGGCATATATCTTCCTTAAATTTCTTGTAGAATTCAGCTGTGAATCCATGAGGACCTGGACTTTTCTTTGTCGGTAGGTTTTTTATTACATCTCGTATTTCATTGGCTGTTATTGGGCTATTGAGAGTGATTATATCTTGTTAATTCACTGTTGGTAATGCATACCTTTCTCAGAATCTGTCCATTTTGTCTGTGTCTTCTATTCTGTGAGCATAAAGATTCTCAAAGTACCTGTTGATAATTTTTCTAAATTTCTACTGGATATGAGGTGATTGCACCCTTTTCATTCCTTATTGCTTGTATTTGAGTTTTTTCTTTCCTCTTTTTTTAATGAGGACAGCTTATAATAGGGGCTTATCAATTTTATTTAATCTTTCAAAGAACTAGCTTCTTGATTCTTTAATTCTTTGAACTGTTTTCTTCATCTCAGTTGAGTTCATTTCTGCTCTAATTTTTATGATTTCTTCTCTTCTTTGGGCTCTGAGTTTTGTTTGCTCTTCCTTTTCTAGTTGTTTGAGGTGCAGCTTTAGGGTGTTTATCTGTTCCCATTCTGTTTTCCTAATGTGTGAGTTCATAGCTGTGATTTTCCCTCTGCGAACTGCTTTCATCGTGTTCCATAAATTTCGGTAAGTTGTGGTTGAATTTTCATTGAATTGTAGATATTGTTGAATTTCTTGTTTAATTTCATCTGTGACGCATTGATTGCTGTGCAGGGTGTTGTTTAATTTCCACATATTTAGGGGGGTTTTCTGGTTTCTTTTGTCATTTATTTCCAGTTTGATTGCACTGTGGTCAGATAGTATGCCTGGGATAATTTGTTTTCTTACATATATGTAAGCATGACTTATGGACAAATATGTGGTCTATTTTAGAAAATGACCCATGTGCAGCTGAAAAAAAGGTGTATTCAGCTGTGTTTGGGTGGAACACTGCATATATCCACTAAGTCCATTTGCCTATAGCTCTTGCTCCGTTCTGCTACTTCTTTGCTAATTTTTGCGTGGTTGACCTATCTTTTTGGGATAAGGGAGTGTTAAGGTCTCCTGTTAAGATTTTGGTATTGGATATTAGATTTTTCATGTCCTTTAAGATTTATTTTATATAGTTGGGTGCTCCCATGTTTGGTGCACACATATTTATGAGTGTTACCTCTTCCTCTTGAATTTTTCCTCTGACCAGTATATAGTGGCCTTCTTTATTTCGTTTGATCATTCTTGGTTTGAAGTTGTGACTGAGAACAGGATTACTACCCCAGCTTTTTTCTGATGTTCTGGGGCATGTAGTATTGTTTTCCAACCTTTGACTTTCAGCCTATGAATTTCTTTATAAGATAAATGTGTTTCTTGTATACAGCATATTGTTAGATTTTGTTTCCTAATGCACTGTGCCAGTCTATTTCTCTTAATTGATGAATTAAGTCCATTTACATTGATCTTTATCACTGAGATGTGTTGACTTATGATTGACATGTTATTTACCTGTTGTTGTTTACTCCTCCTTCTCCTGTGTTTAATTGGTTGCCCTATTTAGTTGGCTGCTTCTGTTCTCATTCATGGAGTTCTGATCATTTTGGTCCCTCTCTAGAACATCTTTCAGTATCCTGTGTAGGGATGGCTTTGTCATCATGAAATTTTTTAGTTGTTCTTCTTCATGGAAGTACTTCACTTCTCCATCAAACTTGAAAGAGAGTTTTTCAGGGTATAGTAGTCCAGGCTGGAATTTGTTTTCATAGAGGACTTGAAGAACTCTGCTCCATGCTCTCCTTGCCTTCATGGTTTGTGAAGAAAAGTTGGCTGTAATTCTGATGGGTTTTCCTTTGAATGTAATCTGCTTCTTTTCTCTAGCAGCTTTCAGTATATTATTCTTGTGCTGGATTTCTCGGATCTTGACTATTATATGTCTTGGTGTGTTTTTAATTGGGTTGAGGTTACTTGGCCTTTCTTTATGCTTTGGTTAACTGGATGTCAGATTATTTCCTCATATTTTGGAAGTTTTCTGCTATTAATTCTGGCCATATTTTTTAAGGTCATTTGTATTGACTCCTTCTTTCTCATTGATACCTATTAGTCTCACATTGTTCATCTTGGCATCATCTTACAAGTGATGAATTATTCTTTCCTGCATCCTAGTTATTTTAAGAGATCTTTTCTTACCTTTTCACTAGCTGCAGCAGCATCTTCAATATTTGAAACTGTCTTCACTTTCACTCAAATGGCTTTACAAGCTTGTGATTGAATTTTAAGTTCCTCTGTATCTCCTTGATTTTGCTTCATGTTATCTGTTTCTTTTCTGTATTGCTCACTCAAGGAATCCATCATTTTTCTAATCTCTTTTTTTATCAATGTCTTGTTTAGAAGCAGTTATTAATTCTTTTACTGTAGAATTTTTTTTCAGATTGGGTTTCCTCCATATGTTTCTGTATTTGATTCTTCAGATGCTATGAATTTAGAGGGTTTTTTTATTTCAGAAATTAATTCTGCTTCGACTTTCTCTATACATTTCTGCTGTTGCATATTTACTCAGCTCCTTCCTCCTGCAGCCCTTGGGAGTGAACCTGCTGTGCCCCTCTGGCAAGATGTTCTGCTCCTGGACTAGCTGGGTGATTCTGTTCGCTACTCTCTCTGCAAGGACTACAGCTGCAGAGTTTCACCCTAGGCCTGTATGCCAGGCTTTAGCTGCATCTGAAGGGGGCTAAAGGAGTGGAGAAGTTCTCCCACATACTCCCTGGGCTTTGGCTAGGACTGGATCTGGGGGTCCCGAGAAGTTCTCACTCACTAGGTGGGCATTGGGAGGGGCCGCAGAGTGGTGGTGGGGGTCCCAAGGGCGTGGAAGGGGGTCTCACTCATGTGGCGTGCCTGGGTTTGGACCTTTTAGTTCATTTTAAAAAGAAAAATCAAGCCCAAAGTTTGAGTTTATAATTGGCTGGCACTACTGCTGAAGTCTTCTCCCCTCTGGTGGCCCCATGCACAGAGTCATCTCCACCCTCAGCCCCAGCCCCAGCCCCCGCCCGTCAGGCTGTTCTTTGTGTTGCTGCCCATTCACCTGGCACTGAAAAGAAACAGGTGAATGTAGAGGGGACCCAAAGCAGGTTTGGGCTGTTGGAAAATAACCATTTGGATATTATTGAATTTTCTTCCTTCCTTTTTTTAAAGTTTAAAACAAAGTTAGGGGCCAGCCAAATAGCTCAGCAGACTAAAGTGCCTACTTAGGCAGAGCATAGTAGCCAGGGTTTGATCCCTAAGGTGCTGTGCCGGCCCCGCCCCAGGATGTGCTGAGACAGCAATTGAGACTGGGCCTGCTGTTGCACGCCTGTAATCCCAGCACTTAGGAGGCTGTAAACAGGAGAATCGTGAGAATTCAAGTAGTGAGACTCTGAACACTCTGTAGAGCTTTCCCTAAAATACAGAAAAAATAAATAAAATAAAACAAAGTCAGTGAGTTTTAGTGCCTTGCAATTAATTACCACATATTTTCTAGCTCTAGCGACCTAGAAATTTTGTTTAAATAGTGTTGCATATATTTCCAAGCACTCCCCCATCATGTTTTGTTTTGTTTTGTTTTTAATTCATGTGGTTAATGACAATGTGAAAGGGTCACTGGGTTCCTGGAAGAGCCCCATCTTGAATCCCTCCTCATTCTGTCATGAATTAGACCGTACTGCCTCTCACCTCACTCTGTGCTCTGGGGCAGGGGTTACCTGGACATTTACAATAAACAAAATACTTTTTGATACCTGATACCTGACTAACAATAGACAATACACAACTCCTTAATTGAGAAGCTTGTGAGAATAAGAACTACCTCTTGAATGAAGGGCCAGTGTGGTGGAAATCTTTAAGATAAGTGAAATGTGCTTCTTATGGATTGAAGTGATCCTGCTGCTCATTTGGTGGAATGAAAGAAACAGCAGGAAGTTGTCATTGTAATATTGTCCAGTTATAATGTATGGGCCCGGACATTTTTTTCTTATGCTCAGGTGCAAGGCAGGTGTGCAGATCCACATTTCCCAGTGATGTGAGGCCAGTAGTACATATTGTGAGAGAAGCAGGAACTGAGGTTCAGCCTGGGCTGGAACCCATATCTTCTCCTTACAGAAACAAATGAGAATTTATGTCCCCAAGCTCCCTGTTACCATCAGAGCCAAGGAACAGAGGTAATGGAGAAGCTATAATTCATCCCCCACCTGGGAAACAGCACATCTGCAGACAAACTGTGTGGGTTAATTAAGGTCATGGTAGGAGCAAGTCCTTCTTCTGAGATGGTTTCTTGGATAGTACAGCCTGCATTTGCTTTCTCTGTTTTTGTTTCTTATTAGGATTATTAAAAAAAAAACTAACTAACAACAGAAATGTATTATATTACAAACAAAGCTGACCTACCAGAAAGGCATAATTAGCCTCCATACTACAGCTGCCTTAAATTAAACAGAGCCTAGGGTACAACAGATGATTCTAGCTGCCTTTTCATGCTTTCTTGTCCCAGTTACTCATGGTACTTGACCCTGAATTCCTGCATCTGAATCCCTGCCTGCCAAGGGTGAGTGTCAGCCCCTGCGCTTCTGCTGTTATTTTGACCATCAAGTGTGTGTCTCCCTCATGCTCCCTCGGAAGTGTTGAAGGCCATTGGAACTTACTCAACATGGGTATCATTTTGCTTCTACGTAAGGCTGAGAAGTTAGTAAAACTTCAGACCTTCTGAAACTTTCACATTCTTCCTGTTTTTTAAGACTTTTAATAACTTTTTTTTATCACCAAGTTAAGTCATAATTACAAAATACATAGACATTTCTGAAAGTTTTGTTTTATTTTTTTAGTTCATTTTTTTTAGTTCATTTTTGTAAACTTACATGTAGTACTAATTAGGACACTCAAAAGGCCTCAGCCACTTAACTCCCAATCAAAACATCCACCCAGGCTGCTGTCTGTAAAGCTTGGTACAAAATGCAAAGCTCCAAAAGGACAAGGGCCCAGCACCGCTACTGTAGGTGGAATGTGAAATCCAATGCCGTATTTTTTCTTTATGAAAAATTTTAAAATATACACAACAGTGGAATAATACCATGAATCTTCATTTGAGATCCATCTGTCAGCCAACTTCTGTGATCATCCACATTTTAACCCTCATTTTCTCCATCTTTTCTTTCCTTGAATTATCCCTTAGCGGTGCTGTTTCTGAATCTGTGACTTGCTGTCTCTAACTAGCTTTGACATTTCTCAGCCATATGACTTCTTCTATTGATACTGCCCAGTTCTCTTCCTTCTCACATGAGATTCCAGTTAACATGTCTGACACCTGTGTCTCTGTTTTCCATTCTATTGTTCCTTCATATCATATGATGTATATGTTCATTTGAGCCACTTTCTAGTTCATTTATTCATAGTTCTAATCTGATGTTAAACTATTGAGTTATTAATTTGTTTTCTACATTTTCCAATTCTAGAATTTCCATTGTTTTTAAAATATAATTTCTAGTCTCTCCTAATTTCCCATATTTATTATAGTTATTTTAAAGTCACTGTGTGAGAACCTTAGTATTTCAATAGCCATAGACCTGTTTAATGTTGATTTTTATCCTGGTGTCTAGTTTTTGTCTTCTTGCATGCCTGGTAATGATTTTGCTGGGTATGGAACAGGGTATAGAAAAAAATATTTTAAAATTTAAATAAACATTTAAACATAAAAAATGAAAGGAATAATTTCAGGATGATGTTATTTCCTTTCGAGAGATTTGTTTTTGCTTCTGGCAGTAATGACAGAAACGTACCACCTGAATTCTATCAGGGTTTGAAATTGATTACTTCTTGGTAATGGCTGGTCTGTTTCTGGTTTGCCAGATTATTCCTAGATTGTAGTCACAAATTAAAATTTGCAGGTCACAAATAAATGCCAGACATGTTTCCCAAAGAGCTGTCTCAACAGCGCCGCTGGTGTAGTGGAATCATGCAAGATTCCCAAAGAGCTGTCTCATCCTTGTTGTGCCCCGGACTTCAGTTTCCACGCCTCCTTTTCCATGGTGCTGCCAAAGCCATTGCGCTGCTGGCTGGCCTGTCTCTCCTTTCCAATCTGCAAAGAAAAAGTGGCAGTGAACATCAGACTCTCCTTCCTGAGCTTCCACAATTGTGACTCCTTAAGACTGCTACCTCGGTGGCCTAGTGGAAACTTCAAACAGGTTTTTAAAAATATTTAATCTCCTACTCATTCTTAGCAGGAGTTGGTGTGAAGGATGTTAATCTACTATTGCTGAAAGCAACTCTGCTGCAGAATTTAAATTAATCTCAGGCATTACATCATATAATCCTTGACATTTTTATATACTCATGATGCCTTTTCATGTTCATATTTCCTTGCTTCTTTCAGAAATGTCTTTTTTACATTTCTTTTGTTTAAGTTAGGATGGACCAGGTCTCTATACTACAAATGGTTGTCACAGCCTTCCATCTTTTCTTTTCATGCCTGTAAAGATCCTCAGCCAGTGTCTTGTAGAATTCCCACATCCCTAAGTTACTTGTTCCTCTTATCACTTACTTTTCCTATCAAATGGAATTTAACCTTTTTGCTCATTGAGTTTGATTTGATTTGCTTTGCTTTGACAGGTTGCTTTATAGGGAAGGCAAAATAATTCCTGTTGTATCATCTAGGATGACTCTCAATGTCTGATTATTGCTTTAGTGCTGCTGAGATTAGAACAACCTAATCCCTCCACTATCATTAAGGGCTTGTCTAGTGGAACCTTTTCTCTGAATCAGTTATCTCCTCAGGAGTTGCAAAATTATGTTTTTTCTAGGCCCATTACCAGTACATATTTACTAACTATAAGCAGGTAAGTTCTCTTTTTAGATTCAGTGATGTGTTTTGCTTCAGATTTTTAAAAATGGTCCTGAACAATGGACTTTTTTCCTATCATGTAAATAAATTCCAAAGCTGCTCCCTCTAATGTAGCAGTGACTGGTAATTGCATCATATAGAAAAACGTTAACAAGACATCTTTTCTTCCTTTGACCATTCAGCTTTAGACATTCCAGTTCCCTGACTCTCAGCCTTCTTACAGAATATGACAACAAGACATTGGTGCTTGTGGATTGGAGTTAAAGCTGGTGCACCCTCTTCCTTCTCTGTTGTGTAAACTCCTGTGTACTTACTGCAGAAGCACCAAAGGCAATTATTCCCACTCCAGACCAGTCTTCTAATGCATGCAAATGCTAGCATCATATCTTTGAAAAGAAAATTTGTAATATTCAAGCTAGTAGAATGCTTTGTCACATTATAGTTATTATATAATTTCCTTGTGTTGTTTTTGTGGAGATGATCATTTTTCTGAATCTTGTAGCCATTTTTTGACTCTATTGTACCCCAGCAAGTTTCCAGTTCCTGTTGAGTCAGTTCTATAACCTTTTATCAAATTCCTTTGTTTCCTGCTCTAATGGAATATCCTCAGTCCTTTGAGCAGCACCTCACTGCCTACAGGAAAAGGCCGAGCCCCCTAACTGCATGTGTGCTCTGCACAGCCAGCTGTCCATCTCCTCTTCATTTCCTTGGTCAGAGCAGCAAGCTCACTTGGACTCTGTGTTCAGCCTCCTGTACCATCACCAGAGCAACCCAACACTGTCCCTGCCTATGTTCTGCATCCTTGGCTTGAGATCTCATCACTTACTCTGGTGTAAAACAGCTCAAGCCTGTGGTCCCTGCTGCTTCCCAAGGACCCAGTCTGTGCCATGATCTGATAGATCTGTCTTCTCTGTGTCATGATTTCATTTGCCTCATTCCTGCAACCTAACTGTGCCCACCAGAGGCAGGGCTTACCTTGGACTTATCCAGAGTCCTCCCTGCACAGGCTCAGTACCTAGCATCGTGTAGTGCGTCATCTCCTCTCTTTTCCCCAGGATTCCTGTTTCAGCCCTCAGGCACACCTCATCATTTGTTCAGACTCTTGGCCTGGCTTTTGACAGTTGTGCTATTGAAGACTCCATCCTCATTACTGTTATACATAGCAAAGTTGCTGAAGCCTGTATCCTTGGTGGGCAGCTTCACCAGTGTTCCTTGGGGTGCCAGCCCAGCAAATGATCATAATTCCTACCCTACATGTTAACTAGAGGCTTCCACAACCAAGCAGGCTGCAGCCAGCACCATGCCAGAGTGGGAAAGTGCGAGTGTGAAGGCTCCAGGAGTGTCTGTGTGGGATCCTCAGCTCATGCACACACTTCCTCCTTGTACAACTCTGTTTTCTTTTTTAATATTTTTCAGTGACCAAGACAGGTACCTGTCATGGCATAATTATGCACCACTTTCTCTAGCCACATAAAACCAATGGTTTTCTTTCCTTCAGCTGACTTGACAGAGAAATTATTAGTATAAAATTAGTAGAGAAATTATTAGTATAAAATTACTTTTTGGCCTTTAAATTTAATTATCCCACATTCATAGCAATAAAAAAAAAATCCCAAATCCAGGTGTGCTTCTCAAGGGAAGTGTCCAGGGCAATTACCTTCTGATAATGGCATCCTGCACTTAAATGTTTTGTCTGGAGATCTTAAAATCTTTTCCATGCAATTAGATAATAATGTTCATTTTGGAAGGGGTAAGAGGTGAAATGATTGACCTCTTAGCATACTCAAGAAATGAAGAAAACTGCAGGGCCCAGCTGTCTCCTTTGTGGGGTAACCACCTCCCCCAGTTCTTTAGAAAGAGGCATAACCAGCCTTCTGTTAATTTCATGCTCCCTTCCCAGGCACTGCTTTTCCACTTTGTTAAGAATGTGAATGAAAAGTTTCTGTATCACATTTCATGGGAGTGGTGGTTTATGGAGTTGAGGTTGAAGAAGAAGGAATGGTTTGCAGATGGGCACACCCTTGTCAGAGGACAGACCTACTTCTCCTGGCCAGCCTACCTCACCTGTTAAGCAGGAGAGCTTTGTGCCATGGCAGTATTGTAGCCAATGAGGTGTATCCAAGGGATGATTATTGTTAATTGAAAATTTGTACCAACGAACTCATAAATAAGAGCAGTGCCTGTCACTGTGCCAGCCCTGTGTAAATGATGGCTTCTAGGATTGTCTTATCAATATGGGGCAATAGGCCTCTGTCCTTTCCAGAGAAGAGTATGCCTTGCATCCTTTCTGCCCACCCATCCAAGCCTTTCCTCTTCCAGAAAGCTTTCCCTAGTCCAGCCAACCATCAGTCACCCTTCTTTTAATAAACTCCTATACCAACTTCTCAGTTCAATTCAAATTTGCCTGATCGATACACCAAATAATGTTCTTTCTTATAATATTGTTCTAACTTCATGAATGTTCGTCTTATATCTGATGTGATTATTGGGACTTGATAGAAAAGTTTAATTCTACAGTATGACATTTCTTTCAGCACCAGATACAGCCTCTGTGTACAGCAGGAGGATCCTCAGCTCATGCACACGCTTGAGAGTGTGGGGATGGTAAAAGAGGCCAAAGCAGTGACCCTAATATAGTAAATTTTGTTGAGTCAAATTGAATTAAAATAGCTCTTCATGGAGCTAAAACATGGCCCTAAGTCTTCATTGGTTGATTCAATATAACACCTTATTCTATTACATTATGTATCAAAGGGATAAGTGTGCATTGAATTCCTCCTGTATGCAGGATGTCATAGAAAACTCAGAGAGTGCCCTCAGCAAAAATATTGTAATCCAACAAAAATATAAAATAAGTACACTGAAATTCAGAAAGGTGGATCATGATGAACTCTATAACTACCATTCCATAAAGAGCTTTCCAGTGAATGAGCAAGGTGTTGTAGTACCTACTTGGGATGTTGTGAAAAACCTTCACTCATGTATTCCACAAATAGGTACTGAGAGGCAGTCTGCTAGTGTTCAGGCTACATGGAAGGGGAGAAGGTAATATTAGTACCCTAACTATAATGTATTGTTCCCCCAAACACAAATACAGAGGTCAAAGCTTGTGTTTCTGCTCTCTGGTGTGTGTTTTAGGGAGGCATTGGGGTCCTGTTATTTTTTTTTTCCTAATGCAAAAGGATTCTGAGGAGCTGAAGACTGGCAATGTGCTAATTCTCCTGTGTATTGCATTCCCCTGCACTGCAAAGCTAATTTCCTTTCAGTAGCTCATTAACATTCACAGGCAGTGTTTGCTGCCACATTCACAGTCTCCTGATGCAATGCTGACTGCAGAGGTGAGAGCTGCTGACACTCTTTGCTCTTTGGATTCTTCTAGGATTTTTTACCCAGGAAGCCATCCAGTCAGAGGTGTGCAAGTAATGAAAGTTGGCAAACTGCAGCTACATCAAGGCATGTTTCCCCAAGCAATGAAGAATCTGAGACTGGTGAGTATGCAAGAGCTGGGTTTCTGCCTGGTAGACCATTTTCTGGTTGGTGCCAGCCTCTTCCTGGTGATTGTTTGTTGTTGTTTTTTAACTCTGCTTTCAGCAATGTGTAACATGCATGCATACATACACACATATGCACACATGTGCACACACATGTACATACACTTCTAGGGTGTACTGCTAAATGTTTTACAACCACATCTGAAGAAACATGCTTTGTGGCTTGCCATTTCTGTCATATAAATGTGCCTAGTGTGACTGATTTTAAACTACCATTGTATAATCAACCAGCTCCCAGATAGCATGGTAATTTGAAATCACCCTGGCAAACTGTTGCAAACCAGCCCCAGAACATAAGGGCACATGCATCCTGCCTCAGAGTGAACAGTCCCTCTTCTCCAGGTCCCCTGAACACAGCCCAGCTCCTTCTCTAGGCAATATAGACAGGCAAGACCCTCGACTAGGGTCTGCAGCCTCTATCCTTCCCTTCTTCTCCACACAGCCAGAGCACACTGCTGCCTACCATGGCCCACCCTGACCTATAGTTTCTCTGCTTTAAATTCCCTCCCCAGCCACCCATAGGCCTGGCAGAACTCTACTGATCCTTTAAGCCTTGCTTCGGTGTCACTTTCTTCTTTATTCCTACCAGTCTCTTTCCCTCTGCTTCCCATATTATAGTAGCCATACCTGACCACCTACCCTTCAGCCCCCAGGGACCTGTGAGGTCTTGGCAGTTGTCTTTCTAACTGCATCAGTGCCATACAAGCTACCCGGAACCAAAGAAATGTTCATTATTGGGAAGGAGAAGGGAAGGGTGTCAAATGCAATCTTAGCAATAAATGCCAAGAAACTGAATGGGAGAAGTAGGTCAGTAATGGAAAACTTTGTTAAATAGCGAGACATTTCCCTCTCTTTGGGAGCCTCCTGTGTCCCAAAGGGCACAGGACTTTCTGCCTCTTTGTTTTTCACACCCCTCCTAGGTGTATCTCCATCCCTCTCAATCTCTGGCCTTCCAAAATCAGAGTTCACAGGCTTATCTGGCCCAAGTGCTGGTGGGGCAAGACAGAGAAAACTGGCCTGTGGGTTTTCATGGGCGGCACTTGATACTTCAATGCAACGGGCACACATCCCTGTCCACAAAAGATCCTTCTGCATTTATGTTGCTCTAGGAGTGCCTGGGGGTTGGCTAAACCCATAACTAGGGCATTTTTAAATGAGAAAAATGATGATGCCTAAAGGAGTCTTCAAAATCATATTCCCTCATGCAAATTCTTATTGAAGACTAGCCATATTGTCTGTTCCTACCTCTAACTGGAATTAGCCCTTAAAATCAAGAAGCTGGGCTTTCCTGAAGTTGTGCAGATCCTGTGCTTTGTACTTTGCTCAACACCTCTTTTTCAAACTGATGGAAATACACCTAGTAGTTTGCAGCTCTGTGAGAACTTCCCTTTTCTGTTCTGGTTAGTAACTGTTAAAAGTCTTACTGAAGGGCTGCTGTTTGAAGAAGTTGGCAGAAAAAGAATGTAGAAGTTTCCCAAGTAAATGATGTTTCCAACAAAGTCTCACCTTGCAACTAGATGTTCCATAAGTGACCAGATTAATCCTTTATGTTTGTATAGACTGTAAACTGGTAATACTGCTTCTGCGTACATGGAGCAGGTCCTCATGATTGAAGGCAGCCATTTGAGGTCAGTGGGCAGGCTGGTATTCGCATTCCTGTTTGAAAAATAAAGACACAAAGTCTTAGAGACAGACCAGAGCTTGTCTTAAGTCACAGTGAAGCAGAGCTGGGTCTAGTTTATTTAGTTTAATTCAACATGCATTGATTAAATGCTTCTGTTACTCTGAAGAAAGTCCAGTATTGTCCTTACAATTTAATGGAGGAGACAGACATGCAAACAACTCATTAAATCCAGGCTAGAATCCAAGGCTTCATTCTGTCTCTCCAGACTGGTCTGGTTAAATCATGAGGCTTTCTAATAATACTCAGTATACAGAAATCCCTTCAAATCTGAATCCTTGATGCCAACTCAAAGAACAATGGAGGAGAGAAGCCAGAAAATATTTGGATCTCTTCTGTTTTCATGCAATGCTGAGTCCTTGCCATTGCATGGAAAACTCCTGACGGAGACATCTCACACCCTCAGCACTACAGTCTTAGCTAAGATGTGTGAAGGTCTGGGTTCCATCTCCAGAACCAGAAAAATGGGAGAGGAGCTGGGAATGGCAAGGAGAGAAGGAGTGAGGACAGGGTAGGGCGAGAAAAAGGAAGGAAGAAACCCTCAGCTACAGGCAAGCCTGGGTTCACCAGATAACATGGCCTGGGCTGATGCTGTGAGCCATCATCACCTTGTAATGGCCCTCTGATTCTCCTTTACACCCTTCATGCCCAGGTCTACTCTCTACTGTCTTGATGCCCATCTGGTGAGGTTCAGAAGTTGCCTTCATAGTAATCACTTTAGTAGTTTTTGCTCTTGGTACCAAAGATAAGCCCAAGAATGGACAACAATAGCTTCCAGATAAAAACCATTCTGGGAGCAGCATATGGTTATCTGTCCTAAGACCCCTACCTAAATCATAGCCTTGCCACAACTTCCTGCTTGATTCTGAACAAATCCTTACTCCCCGGTCATGTTCTCATTATCAGCTAAAGAACAGATGTGAACCCCTATCAGGGTACAGTAGGAGGAATGTCTGGACTTAGAATCGAAGAATCAGGTTCCACCCTTATCACCTACTAGGTCTGTGACAATGCAAGACACTTAATCTCTCTGAGTGTGTGTGTGTGTGTGTGTGTGTGTGTGTGTGTGTGTGTGTGTGTTAAGGTTAATACCTATCCTATAGAGTTATTGTGAAAAGTAATCAAGAGTGGGCTTGCCAGTCTCAAGCATTTGGGTGCTTGAGGGCTGTTCCTGGGACGGGGCCACTCATCCTGACTGCTTTCGCATTAGTTGGTCCCTTTAGAACTCCTCTTATAACTGAGAGTTATGGGGTAGTTCTCGTGTTGAGCAATTATGTCCTACAATTGCTCCCCAGCAATTTATAGGACTGTTTCTGTAAGGTGGTGAGAATCCCTTAAAAGATCTTGACTGATGCGCCTTTTGTATCTCGTGATACCACCAAATACAAGTGCCCATCCCCTGAGCACTAGATCTATTGAGCATGTGCTTGAATGGATGGGTTCCTTCATAAAGGAAAAACATTAAAAGCCCCACCCAGCCCTGTTATCTGAGCTCTCTATGGCTCATGGGCTAGATACTGTGGTAACCTTTGCTGAGCATTTGTAGAGGGGTGACCTAACCATGTGCATCAGTATTAGAGCTCGTATGACCCAGGAGTCCAGAACGCAAGTCAGTTTCTTTCCGCAGAAACTCTTTCTTGAGCTTCTTTGGGATTCAGGCAGCCTGGAAAGGGGAAAGAGAAGTGAGATTTATTGTTTGCCTTTCGAAGCTGTGGTGCTTTTTGGATGGGCACCCCGGGTGTTATTTTTTGCCTTAAAAATCCCTGAAATAATGACATGAAATAACCTGAATAAGATTTCAAAGCCTGAGTATGGAACAGAAATCAGAGACACTTCAGAAACAGAAATGCGTTACAGATTCAATTAGGACCCAGTCTCCTCCAGGAAAAGAATCCATTTAGCCAGCTCTGATTTGGTTTAGGGGTCCATCTCTACTAGGCTCAGCTTCAATTCTTGTGATTGCTGCCGCAGGACAGTCCCAGAGTCCTTTTATGGTGCCTCCCTCCTGCTTCCCTACATCTCTAATCTACTTTCATTTCTTGCCATATATTTCTTGGAAGGCCTTTGTTTGTCACTAATTTTACTTCTTGAATCTCATGGACACCACCCCATCCAGGCTGTCTTGTGCATAAGTGTGCTGCTTCTCCCTGACCTCAGCAAGCTATAGGCTGTCTCACCCCCGTCCCGGCATTGCCACTTTTTCAGGGGTGCTTTGTTAGCAGAGGGAAGGTTATAAAAGCCCATTTTCTTTTCCCCTCACTAGCTGTTTGTTTTGTTTTAAAATCTATATTCAACCTCTTGCACTCCACTTTGGTTTTTGCTTTTATTTTTTTCCCCCTTTTCATTTCATTCTGAGAATCTGTTTAGCTTTTCCTGGTTCTGATCAGGGAATGTAGGCGATGGGTCCCAGAAGTTACTCCTTTCAGATGTACAGTTGTTGGCTACTCCGCACTGGTATCCCTCCACTCCAGCCCACACCCTGAACTCCAGCTCTGTGCAACATCTAATTAAAGCATGTAGTCCAGCTTTTCCCAATTTTTACTTTAATAGAGTGATTCTTAACCTCTTTGGTTATGAAAGAGAGGTCATGAGAAAGAACTCCTGACTTACCAGAAAAAGCATGCATGCACACAGTATTTTGCAAACTTGATAGAGAAGAAGGGCCTTCCTCCTCTCCATCGGTAACACCACACTTTAAGGCACGGTGGGTGAAAGGGAGGAAGGGAAGGCAAGAGGGCATGGAGGGATGATACGCTGTGGGAGTCACTGAAACCTTCAAAGAGGGCTTAGAAATCCCTGATATTGTGCATGGCTGCTCACCATCAAATAGGAAAGATTACTTCAGGAGCTTTTTTAATTCTTATTTGTTTATTTGATACAGGGTCTCACTACACAGTTTAGACTCACAGTGAGCCTCCTGTCTCAAGCTCCCCGGCACTGGGATTACAGGTGTGCACACTGGGTATGTTATGCTGGCACGCTGGGTTTCAGTGGCCAGTGTAACACACCCTGTGTCCCAGGGCCAGCATGGCGTGCAGAACTGGGGATCAAATCCAGGTCCTTGAGCTCGTGAGGCAGGCACTTAAAACTTCTGAGCTATCTCCCCAGCCCTAGGAGTTTATATTTTAATAAAAGAGGGAGATGGAAAAAGAAACAGAAGAAAGAAGAAGAGGAAAAGAAAAAAGGGAAGAGGAGGGGGAATAAAATCATGGGTAAAATTTAAGAATGGTGATTAGAAATAAACAGAAATTTTCCTATTTGAACATATAAGCCCCATAGTAACAAGGAACCAAGTGAGGACCTGAGCCTAGACCTTGACATGGCACTAACTGGCACTAACGAGGTTCATAACTCCATTCTCCTCCTGGCTTGATGTCAGAGAAAGCAAACAAGAAGGCAAGTTGAGATGAAATGTAGAATTTTATAACACACTACAAAAATGTTCATGTTCCAGTTGAAAATCACTAATCATACCAACAACCAGTATCTTAGTAACTTATCTCATTGCTGAGACAAAATACTGACCCTCAAAATTAAAGAAAAAACTATTTCAGCTCACAATTTGTAGAGGCTCCAGTCCACACTCATCTGGTTCCAAAGCAGGGCAGCATTACAGGGCAACACTGTAGAGGGGAAACAGTCCCTGGAGTGACAGATGCAAAGCAGCAAACAAAAAGCAGCCCTTTCCCTTTTATTCCACCTAGGCCACAGCCACCCATACCCAGGATGGGGCTTCCCATTATCCACACCCAGAACCATGATACACTAGTTAGCAGGCTCTTCCTGTGCCACACACCTTTACTCCCAATATTGCACACCCTACACCAGTATCACACCACATGAAACACCAAAAGGCTTTGTGGGGACATCTAGATTCAAACCATAACAACCAGAATATTTCAGTCTTAATGGAAAAACTGGGGCAAATAGAAGTCAATTGCATGATAACCAAAATGTTAGAATTATCTGGCCAAAATTATAAAACAGCCATCATAAAAGTACTTCAAAGAACAGTTACAGATATCCTCAAAACAACAAAAAAAATTACAAAATATCATTAAGGAACCAGAAGAAGTTACAGAAAATATAAATAAGAAACAAATAGAAATTTAAAAATTGATAAAGAAATTTAAGGATACAGCTCAGTGGTAGAAGACTTGCTTAGCATGCACAAGACATAGATTTGATGCCCAGCACTGCCAAAAAGAAAGAAAGGAAGAAGGAATAATCAGAATAAATAGAATTCAGCTCAACAACAAACTGGACATAACAGAGTAACAAATTGGTAACCTTGAAGGTAGAATAATAGAAACTACTAATCTGGAAAATGGGGGTGTGGGAGGGAAAGCCTGACAAAAAGTAAAATTGAACAGAACCTCAGGAACCAGTGGACCAGCAACAAAAATCCAATGTTGGTGTGCCAGAAGAAAAGAAGCAAAGTGGGATGATAAATAACGCTTTACAGAAATATAAAAGAAAAACAAAGCGAGGATATCAAGAGATGAATAGATAGGGAAGAGAGAGAAAAGGGAAAGAGGATCAAAAAGGAATTAAGATGTATTAGATTCATGTCCCATCTTCCCTCAGGAATGAGGGAAGATGTACTAATAAACATTGTAGAATGCACATATGTACTAATAAAATAATGGTGGAGGTATGGCATCCAAATTGGAAAGAAATTATCTCTGTTCATAGGTGACATGATTCATATCTAGGAAATATACACAACAAAGTTGCAGATACAAAATCAGCATGTGTAGATCAATTATTTCTAACAACTAATAATGAACAACCCAAAAAACTTCAGAAAATTATTCCATTTACAATGTAGGAATTAACTAAGATGAGGGATTCATAAGTTAGAGTCTATACAGAAAAAGGGCTGGGGACTTGGCAGATAACTCAGCAGTCTAAGCACCTGCCAGGCAAATGCAAATTCCTGAGTCTGTTCTCCTGTACCACATGCCATGCCAGCCTCAGGTTCCCAGGCACACTGTGCCAGCTCTGAAACAGGGTGTGGTGGCACATACCTGTAATCTCAGTGCTGAGGAGGCTGAGATAGGAGGATCTCTCTCAGTCTAAACTGCATAATGAGACGCTATACCAATAAAAATACAAATGCAAAAACCAATTTTTTTGAAAGAAAGAGGGTTATACATAGCTCAGTGGCTGTCTGGCAAGCACAAGGTCCTGAATTCAATCCCTCATACCAAAAAAAAAAAAAAAAAAAAAAAAATCTATACAGAAAAATAAATAAATAAATAAAATATAAGTAAACAAAATGGCCTGCCAAGACTGGGTGAGGTTACACACATCTGTGATCATGTCACTGAGAAGGTTGAGGCAGGAGGATTGCTGTGAGTTTGAGGCCAGTCTGAACTGCATAGAGAAACCCTGTCTTAAAAAGACAATCAATCGATCACTGATATCCTATATTTATAGAGTTAAAGAATTACTATTGGGCTGGCCAGATAACTCAGCAGACTAAAGCACTTGTTTAGGCAGAGTGCAGCGGCCAGGGTTCAATCCCCAGTGTGCTGTGCTAGCCCTGCCCCCAGGGTGCACTGAGAGGGGCATCGAGACTGTCACACACCTCTAATCCCAGCACTTAGGAGCTGAAAACAGGAGACTCACTACAAGACCAATCTATGTAGTGAGACCCTGTAGACTGTATGAAATATATATATATGAAAGAATTACTGTTAACATATGAACATTACACAAAGCTGTCTACCAATTCATTCTATCCCCATCAAAATCCCACGACTTTATTTTTGTTTTATTTTTTAAATAGAAAAAATCACATTGGAACTAAAGCCGACCTGAGTAGCCCAACACCAATTTTGAATAAAGAATAAAATTGGAAGACTCATGATTCTTGATTTCAAAATTTCCTATAAAGCTACAGCAATCAAAACATTATCCAAAACTGTGCACCAACTAAATAATAACCTCCTGTCTTTTACACTTTTTTCCAGATCCTAGTATCCACTGTTCTTTTTGTCTCTATATATTTACATATTCTATGTACCTCATATAGGTGGATCCATTTTGAATTACATTTTGAATTACTTTTTGTATATGAGTTAGGTAAAGGCCAGCTCCATTCTTTTGCGTGTGGATATTCAGTTTTGTCAAGATATTTTTTGAAGAAACTGTCCTTTTTCAATTGAGCAGTCTTGTTTCACACTTGTTGAAATCATTTTGTTAAATAAATATATATAGCTGTAGATATATAGATATAGATATTTTTCTGTGCTCCCTATTGGTTTATATACACATCTTTATGTTGTTCCCACAAGCAAAATGAAAAACCAAAACAACTCTTCAAAGTAGCAAAAGAAAAATAACTCCTTACCTACAGAGGAAAAGCAGTTTGAATGATAGTAATTTTCTCTTCAGAAACCATAGAAGCCAGGAGAAAGTAGCACGTTTTTGCAAGTAGAGAAAAAATAACTATCAACTCAAAATCCTATATTCAGCAAAAATATCCTTTAGAAATCATGAAGAAATTAAGACATTCACACATACAGGAAAACTAAAAGAACTTGTCACTAGAAGAACCACCCTGAAAGAATTGTGATAGCAAATTCTCAAAATACAAAGAAAACAACTAAAGAAAAAGTTTTGGAACATCTAGAGTAATACAATAAGCAAAAATATGAGTAAGAAAAATGGACTTTGCTTTTCCTCTTGAGTTTTCTAGATTGACAGTTAAAGAGAAAATTATGATGCTTTCTAATGTGGTTCCAACTGGGTGTAGAAATATGTAGGACAGTTACATCCCAAAGGAAAGGTTTATGAGGAGCTAAGTTTTCAGTACGTGTTTTAAACTGGTAAAATGGTGACACCAGGGAAATGTAGTAGAAGAGAGAAGAAAAGGGTTAGAGAAATATAAAACCTATGATAATTGCTTTTTTAAAGCTATATAAGAGACATACTTTAAAATAATACTATAAATTTTGGTATGTTTGAGCCCAATCTGGACAACTTAGGAACTTAAGAAGATCCTATGTCCAAATTTTAAAGAAGGGGCTGGGGATGTAGCTCAGTGTGAAGGCTCTGGGTTCAATTCCCAGTACCAAACAAACATATATATATATAAATAAAAATCTTTTAAAATGTGCCAGTAAACCACAGGAGTACAAGAAAAAGAAAGAAAGAAAGAAAGAAAGAAAGAAAGAAAGAAAGAAAGAAAGAAAGAAAGAAAGAAAGAAAGAAAGAAAGCAGAGAATAAACAAAAATAAAATGGTAGATTTAAATCCTAATATATTGGGCCAGGGAGATAGCTCACTGGAATGACTGCAAGGTCCCTGGTACCACTAAAAAATCAATAAATGAAATAAATCCAAATGTATTAATAATTACATCAGAAATTATATAAGTAATCCATGTAAAAAAGTATATTGTCCCAGATAGCTCAGCAGACTAAGCACCTGCTTAGACAGAGTGCAGCAGCTGGGGTTCAATCCCCAGCATGCTATGCCAGCCCTGTCCCCAGGGCGCACTGAGACTGCGATTGAGACTGGGCATGGTGGTGCACACCTGTAATCCCAGCACATAGGAGGCTGAAAAACAGGAAAATCACTCCAAGGCCTATCTGTGAGGTGAGAGCTGGTAGACACTGTACTAAATACATTAAACAAAAAGAAAAAAAAAAGTCAAATCTACCAAGAAGACATAGTAATACTAAATATGTGTGCTCCAAACCATACAGTTACAAAAGGTTAAAAGCAAAAACTAATAAAATTTCGAAAAGAGAGAAAAATAAAACCACTATAGCTGGGGACATCAGGACCCTCTGTTTATAGTTGATAGAAGAGCTAGAAATCATGAAGGATGTAGAAAAGTTCAGTAACTTTATCAAGCAATAGGATCTAATTGACATTTATTAAATACTCTGTCCAATAATAACAGAACACATTTATTTTAGGTATTTACAAAACACAGATCATATTCTGGACCGTAAAACAATCTCAATAAATGCAAAAAGATTCAAGTCATACAAAATAAATTTTCTAACCCAAATGGAATTGAATTATCAGGAAATAAAACCAAATCTACACCCTCTAGCTCTGATTCTAGATAGTGTGGTACATTGTAAATTCCACTGGAACCCCATTGCCCTTAGAATTTCTCTTGTCTTCATTTAGTTGAGGAAACTGAAGCTCAGGAAAGAGATGACTTCTTTGAGGTCTCTCGGGTGCTTCATAAATATTCATTTGATTGATTAAATGTAGTGACACACAACAACTGTTTTTCTGTATTAGTTACTAGCCCTGAAAGTTACTACATCTGAGACCCCTACATCTATGACCCCCTCCTGAAGTTTCCCTAGGCAGCTCAGGTCCCTCCCTCCTCTGGCTGTCCCTGAACTTTGCATTTTGCACACATTGCTTCACTGGAAGGACCCAGTAGTTACATTCTGTCTCCTAATTGTGCCAGAGCTCCTCCCAGGGCAAAGGCCAAGCCTCACCCTGAGAGCTAGTCAGGCAGAATTGAATGAATAAATGAACAGATGTTTTCTACAGGACAGTCTACCTCCCAAGAAGACAAATGCCTTTACTGGGTTGTACACTAGGGTCAGCCGGGGTGCTGCTGAGCCCAGACAGGTAATCAAAGACTTTGGGATTTTCAGCCCTTTGTAAAGAGATTTTTTATGGCTCTGGAACTGTTTGATGTATGTAGCTCTTGGTTGTATTTCTGAAGCCCACCCTGTGCTCTCAGATGGACAGAATAAGGAAGTTTGCTTCTATACGGGAAGCTTCCTGTTGTGATGTGACTCCAGAGGTTCTTATCATGCATACATTTCTTTTCCCTCTGATTTTATATCCATATTTAAATCATGCTTGAGGAAGTCATTTATTGGATTCCTCAGGCTCACTGTAGAAATTATATGAGATCTTTGATAAGCTTAATATATTTGTATTAAAAATTAATATGAAAGCCATATTGTCTCCAACTTTGAATCACAAGTTGATTTGATTCATTTTATTTAATATATGGCAACAATTCTAAAATTACTTTAAAAAAATATGTGATGAGATTGAAATCAGCTCTGGGGACCCTTTCTTTATTCCTCAGTGAATCATGTTCCTGTCTGGTGGCAGACAATCTGCACTGCCATTTCTCATGTGACATTTAGAATATATACATGGGTGCAGTGCCCCCTCCTCCCCAGAACTTTCAAATGAGTCCTCTGTGAAAGATTGTGCACAGGCTCTTTTTAAATGCTACTGTTAAAAAAATAAAATTTAATGGAAAAAGATAAGCTTTTCCCAACACAAGCTGGCTCCAATTTTATATTTCCTTAATCTGTTTTGTATGCTGCTGCAGGAAATTAAACTGAAATTGTCTTCCCTGACATGGCGTAGGCATTTGGGAGGTACTGCAAAAAGAGAGATAGCTACTGGAAGCAGTTGCTCTGGTGTGTCAGAGATTTATTGTAACTTTTTTTCATCTCCCCCCCTGGCTGAAGAGCTGTGCTTGGGGCCACAGAGCCCCCTCTGCCCTGCCAGCTCCCCACCTGTATCCTCCACCCCCCGCATTCCAGTGAGCAGCTCCAGGTGACATCCTGAAGGAGCAGCCATAGTCCTGCTCCATCTGGCCTGGGGGATCACTCCCTGTCCACCTGGTGTATCACATCATTCATACACACATGTGCACAACACGAGTGTCACGTATATACTTTGCATATAACTGTTTCTTCTTTTTTTCCTTTCCTGTTCTCTTCTATATCTGCCTATCACCCAGAGAAACACCATAATATTTATTTGTTGGCTAATCATCTACATTCAGTTTTGTATTTTAGACAAATGATGTAGGGTTTCTCAGTCCCTTCACATTAGTTCTCTGCCCCCGTGACACCATTGCCTCACTGCTCCCAGCCATCTTGGGTGGGAAGGTCCCGGAGACAGGACTCTCAAACTGCACAGATGCACGTGGTGCTGCCCCTGCCTACCTCTGCTCCCAGTGTCACAGTTGCCACCAAATAATAGAGTGCAAAGCACAGCTGGCAGCATCTTGACCGTCCTCTGTGGCCCTTGGGGAACCTCAGAAGCCATATCCAGGAGCCCCCGGTCCTCCTCCTTTGCCACCACAGACTGTTTTCTAGTGGAGGTCCATGTGCATGCTGGGATGGACGGATGACTACCAAAGCCACACAGTGCCCTTTGTCCCCCTTCTCAGGCCATGCAATCTCAGGAGTGGTGCTTGCCTAAGAGGAACATTTTGGACTGGCTGGGCTCCTGGTCCTGGCTCTGTGACTCAGAATGGCTGAGCTGCACGCCCCCTGTGGATGCTTGTCTTGCTGTCAGAGGGCAGGCCCATCCTTCAGTGGATAGGAGGTCTCCAGATGTGTGCCGATGACCTGTGCCCTTCGAGACATCTTACTCTTAACGCTGAATCTGAGGACAAAGTGAAACTTAGGACCAGAACCAGAAGAAAGAAGTGAAGAAGAAAGAATAGAGCCAGAATTATATTTGAAAACAGGCGGGTCAATCTCATACTGTCACATTGGCAATAAAATGGTTTTGTCATTAGTCTGTGAGGCAAATCACGTGGAAGCACAGACCAGTCCTCCTGTAGGTGGAGATTCCCAGCAAAGCAATGGCTATGGGCTTTTGGGCTATGCCCAGTCCTTGCCGGCAGAGGGCGCTGTGCAGGCAGGAGGGACGTGAGCCTGAGGAACAGGCCTGGCTAGGTTCAGGCTAAAGGGCCATGTCCCCTTCTGCAAAGAACATTTCAGGCCCTGCTTCCACTCCATTTGTCCTTCTCTACCACATCACAGCACATCCTGCCTAAAAAGGAAGAGCACATCTAAGGCAGCTTTGAAGTAGGATTTCCCAGGAAGGCTCTCTGAGTGAGCAGTCCCCTCTCCTCCCTCCCTTACAGTCACAGTGTCATCAGGTCTCTGCCTGAGACCTTAGGGTGTTCAGAGCAGTGGAGGGCAGTAGTTGGGGAGGGGATAAAACATGAGGCCCATGCTGGCTGAATGGCAGCAGACATCTGTTTCTAACTCACAAAGCCTGGCTACCTGTGAGGTGGGCTGCTCCTGATGCCTCTCTTGCCCTCCTAGGACCCCAACTTCAGGGCTTGTTGGCATTCACTCTGCACCTTCTGGGACCTTGACTGCTACTGCAGGGTGACAGCTGGAACCCTGGTCAAGGAGCAGAGCTCTCTTCCAGGCTGAGCGACTTTCCTGATCTTTTCCCCTTCTCCCTCTCTAAGCAACTAACTGGAGACTGCCTCTGTCAGCTTGCTGTCCTTTCCTCTAGTATAAAGGAAACCTTTTAAAGGCCAGGAGCACAGGTTGACAGCCACCATACACACACACACACACACACACACACACACACACACACACACACACACACCCCTCTCTGACTACATTGCTTCTCTGGCTTCAGTCTGCTCTGTTGATTGGAAGGGCTCTCCCAATGGGAATAAATTGAGAACAAAGGGGCCTTGCTGCTTGACCAGTGAGGTACCCCCTCCCTCCAGAATGCTGTTCCTTCTCAGACATCCATACCATGTTCTACCCCCAGGAATTTACTTCAAGTACCAAGCACAAAACCAAAAAATGAATGTCAAGTAAATATTTAACAAAGGCAAAAAAATTGTTGTAGACTAGAAGATCTACATCATCATAAAAAATGAAAATATCTGAATTTCCAAGAGTAGTTTATTAAGTAATGGTCTATAAACATAATGACATTAATTGTATAGAGCCATTAAAATGGTAATTATGCTGACTGTAAATTAACAGTGAGTAATGAATAGTTACCGTGATTTGTTGAGTTGTTATATTGATTATTCACAGCTCATGGCATCTGAGTCTCTCCTGACACTCCAGTCTGGCTCCCAGAGAGCACGTTTCAGTGGATCATGTGTGGACTCTGGGCCTCCTGACTCTTGGCACTGTCCACGTGAGACTGGGATGCAGCCAGAGCTGAGCCTCAATACTCTGTGCAGGTGCTGTTCTGGGTGCCACCAGAATCACATCCTTCCCACAGCCCACCCCAGGCCCCATTTGGGCAATGCAAGATGTTGCTGTCTGTCTCTAATTCATTTATCATGAAGACATTTTTTAAGGTGTTCTAGTTATTTATTTCTCCGTAACAAGCCATCCAAAACTCTGCAGAGCAAAGTGACAACAACACAGTATGCTCACAGTCTGTGGGGTCAGAGTTGGGACAGAGCACAACAGGAGCAGCTTTCTGTCTTTCCATGACACCTGCTTGTCTGGAGTTTCCTTGGGCTGAGCTCTGACCAGGCACTGAAATCCCCTGGAGACTTCTCTGTACGGTACCTGAGGTCCTGGCTAGAATGCCTCAGTGTGGAACGATCAGGTTCTATGCACTCCGGCTTACTCCAGCATGGAAGCTGGAGCTTCAGGAGCAAACGCTCTGCACAGTGGCCACAAGTAGCCTCCGTTACTCCCGCAGGACTCTCTTGTTGGAGCAGTCACAGCACACTCTAACTTCAGAAATATTTTAGAGGTAGAACTGACCCGATTTGGTGATGGGCTGAAAATGGAAAGTAAAGGAGGAGGAAGCCACGCTTTTGGCATCATGTGCTATGAAAGGAACACAACAAAGTGTGTGTACAACAGGCACAGTACCATTTGTGAGAATGCAAATACAGCATGCAAAACAGAGAAAATGATCATGAGGGGGAAACATCATCATTTTTTCCTTTTCTGTAACTTAATCACCTCAGGAGTAATTCTTAAGCACCTACAACCACCCACCTAAACCCTTGTGCTAAAACAGCTCCTGAAGGTCACTACTGATCCCTGGACCAGTTGCATCGAAGTCTGCCTTCCTGTGGCTTACACTGTGGCTCTGCATCCACAGCATGGTAGGCTGTTCAAGAACACTCACCCTGTCTGTACACTGTCCCCACTTTCTGGGGAAACTGAACGTGGACAGGAACTCACTTGTTTTGGGGTCTAATCTGTCTGCTCTTCTTTCCTTTAGGCTTTTGACATTATGCGAGTGACACATGGCAGAGAACACAGCCTGATTGAAGATTTAATTCTACTCTTAGAAGAATGTGACGCCAACATAAGAGCATCCTAAGAAAAGCCAGATGGAGAATGAGAAGGCTTATACCTTTATCAAATGCCTTACTGAGGTCACACACTACCATGTCTGCTGTGTGAATCTCCCCTTTTGACAATGCTATTCTGTGTTGAGTAGGTAAATAAAGGAAGACATAGTTTGTCAACTCCAAGAATCGGTTGTAGTGAAGCATGATTATAATAAATGAAAAAGTTAAAGATGCCATCTAACTGTTTTGTTTGCTTCCTTAGTGCTGGTTTTAATGTTTAAGATCTCACTATTCCAGATAAAAAAAAATTCTATTAAAAGCTAGACAGAATGAGTTATAATTTTTAACTCTTTGGATATATGTAGAGATAATTGGATAAGAATCATTATATTCATATTTGTTTTCAAACATGAACTTATTATCCACTTCGGTAAAAACAATTTTTATTATTTATTTTTGATAAACATATTGATTGTACATATTAATAGGACTCTGTAATATTTCAGTACTCCCATACAATGTGTGTTATACATATTCAGCCTCCATGTAGCCCTCTTCCTCTCCTGAGTTCCTGGCTTCTGTTGATCAGTTTTCTACATTTGAGTCAACTTCTTTTTCTTTGACTTCCACATATGAGAGAAACCATGTGGTGCTTGTCCTTCTGTGCCTGGATTATTCCACTTAACATAATAACTTCCTGCATTCATTTTGCTGTACATAATAGGATTTCATTCTTCTTTATGGTAGAATAATATCCCACTGTGTATACAGACAACATTTTCTTTATCCACTTCTTGATGAGCACCTAGGTTGATTTCATATCATGACTATTGTGAATCGTGCCACAATATATATGTTGGTTTGTTGATTCCCTTTGGTTGTGGACCCGGAATGGGGAAATGTGGATCCATGTAGTTTTTGAATCCTCTTACTGCTCTCCTCAATGGTCATGGTAATTTATACTCCTCCAAGCTGTGTATGAGAGTTCTTTTTGCTGCATATCCTTGCTAGCATTTGTTATTTGTTAATTTTGGTTTCTATTTATTTTTTATTAATTTTATTGAGAAACAAATAGCAATGACAGTTTCAAAACCAATTAGTAGGATAGTTTCAATAATTAATATATTATATATTGTTGTCTTCATAGTGGTTATTCGTAGTACAAGATGCAGACATGATATCCTGTCTGAACATTATTAGTACAAATATTTCTTCTCACTGAATTAAGACAAAGCAGCTGTATATCCTACCTATTTTGTATATACAGATACAAAATGGTCCTTCATTTATATCCTCTTTTTTGTTTATTTTTGTCAGAGATGGGTATTCCACTGCTATTTAAATATTGTAGGTGTGTGAATTCAGAAAAATAATGAAGATAGTCCAGTAGTCCATAATAGTAGTGGGTTATCTGTAGGACTGGCAGTGTCAGAAGTTGTTGACTTGAGCCTTTTATAGCTCAGCATATTAATATGGCTTTATTTTTTATACCTTGTTTTTATACTTTTCTGCTGAGTGGTTAAGACCAAGATAAAGCACCTATATAACAAGAAATGTAACTTTTGTATCTGATAAGGTCAGTCAAATCCCCTCAGGATTTACCCCGAAACCCTGTACCTCACTTTGTAGCTCTTTTTTCAGTATCAGCCATGTGGATGAGTCAGGGCCATTGCTTGATGGATTTGCTCTCTGGGAAAGCCTGAGAGAAAGTTTTCTCTCCATGTGACTCTCGTTAGGCACACTCCACATCATCAATCACTTTCCTCTGTGCCCCCATAATCTCCTTGATCAGAAAATTTGGGACACAACAGAGTTACAGGATGTTACAGTATAGGTTCTCCTATGTCCTGAGTCCTCACTGACCTTGAAAGGCTAGGGCCAAAATGTTGGCTGTCCTTGCAGTCCTTATTTTTGTCTAATTTTTGGTCTGCAAATTTAGGTTGTTAACCTTCCAAAAGAGAAGCTTAATAATATTATTACCCTATAATGTAGGCAGTTGAGCTTAGACATCTTAGGCATAACATGGTATGTTTCCATCAAGTATTGGTATGTTAAACTTTAAATCCCTACAGAATGTGAAGAAAAAGTTAAAAAATTTAAGAAAATATTTTTTAAAATAGGAATAAACAATTACATATTTTTACACAGAAGTTTAGAAATCTAACCATATACAGCATTGTAGCAGGACAGTCCTATGATAGTTTTTTTTTCTTGTCTCATTTTTCATTTATTAACTTTTTTTTAAACAAACATTTACTTGAGAGACAATATGGCAATGATAGTATTTTTGTTTTTTTAAAAATAATGATTTTAATTGGAATGAGGTAGAATCATTATTTTTTTCTCTTTTCTTTTCTTCTTTTTTTTTTTTTTTTTTTTTTGCATTTCCCTGATGATTAATGACATTGAGTCTTTAAAGATACATTTTTCTGACCATGTATATTTCTTTTGACAAGTGTCTGTTCAGATCATTTGCCCATCTTGTAATGGGATTATTTGGGGTTTGTTGTTAAGTTTTTTTAATTCTTTATATATTTTGTATATGTAACAAATATTTTATCTCGTCACTTTGTTATTTCCTGTTATCCGTAAGACTTTTAGTTTGATGTAATCCCACTTGTCTGTCTTTTGTTTCCTGTGCTTTAGGAGTCATACTAAAAAGCTCGTTTCCTGTGCTAGTGGGTTTTCCCAATGTCTTCAACAGTCATTTCAGTTTCCAGTGGTACATTCTTGTCTTTGACCAATTGTAAGTTGATTTTTGTACAGGATGAAAGAGGACACTATTTTCATTGTTTTTCATGAGGCTACCCAGTTTTCCCAGCACCATTTATTAAGTAGGGTGCATGTTTTTTATCCCTTTTGCAAGAATTAGCTGTCTGTAGATGTGTGGGTATGCTTTGGGGGTCTCTATTCTGCTCCAGTGATCTGGACATTTATACGCCAGACCACATTATCTTGGTTACTATGAGGCCCTGTAGCAGGTCTTAAAATCAGGAATTTGGATGCCTCCAGCTTTGTTCATAGCAACAGCTTTGGGTCTCGCTATGCAGCCCAGACTCGTAGTGATCCTCCTGTTTAAAGTTAAGATTGCTTTTACTATTCAGAATCTTTTGAGAAGAATTTTGCAGGATTTTGAGATGTCTTTACTCTTCCTGGTAAATAATGTGTTTGTACATTGTTTCTAAATACATCTCAAATACAATTTTTTAATGTATCTAGTACAGGGTCTACAGAGTCTCACTACACAGATTGGATTCATAGTGATCCTGCCTGTTTTTCAGCCTCCCAAGCACTGGGATTACAGGTCCATACCACCAAGCCCCGTCTCATTTGCCCCTCAGCATACCCCAAGTGGGGGCCGACATGGCAGGCCAGGCATCAAACTCCTGGCCCCTGCATCTACCTAAGCAGGTGCTTTAATCTGCTAAGCTATCTGGCCAGCCCATCAAACACAAAATTTTATCCTAAATCCTAAAGAGAAATCATTTTAGATATTAGAAAGGACAGAAAATCTCAATTTTAATTTTTTAATATTTTATTTATTTGGTATAGGGTCTTACTATGCAGTAAAGATTCTCCTGTCTCAGCCTCCCCAGTACTGGGATTACAGGGATGTGCCACATGCCTGGTTTTGTGGCCAGCATGGCATGCAGTACCAGGGATCAAACCCAATTGTGCTTGCCAGGCAGATGCTTAGACTGTTGAGCTATGTCCCCAGCCCTGGAAGTCTCAATTTAAAAAAAAATGTTAGCCAAATGTCTCATAACTCTGCATAAATCTTTCTCATGAACTCTTTATTTGTGCTATCCTTTTTGTAAAAAAAAAAAAAATTATAAAATAGTAAAAAAAAAGAAGGCATTAGAAATGTTACAAAATTTCATTAAAGTAATAAGAATTCAACAATGGTTACTGTATTGCATGATGTTATCTTCAAATTAGTCCTGTCTTTCCAGAGCACTTTTTCTGTGATTCCCCAGATCTTTGGTATGGTATGGGCACAGCACAAAGCTCCTTTATGTTGCATTGAGCAAGGTTCTAGAATCCACTCAAATCAACTTGCTCTTTTGTTTTTTCCCAATTTTTTTTCTAATTAATTTTTTTTTTAATTTACTACAAGCCTACAGGGTCTATAGAGTCTCACTATATAGGTAGGACTCATAGTTATCCTCCTGTTTTCAGCCTCCCAAGAGCTGGGATTACAGTATGTGCCACCACACCCAGTCTCAATGGCCCTGTCTCAGGGGCAGGGCCAGCACTGCACACCAGGGATCAAACCCCCAACTGCTGCACTCTGCCTAAGCAGGCACTTTAGTCTGCTGAGCTATCTGGCTGGCCCTCTAATTCTTTAGACTTCTTTTCCCCTTTTCTGCTTTAGACTATTTTAAAAAATACTTATTTTCCAACTACAAAAACAAGAAGTCTTCTGTGGCTCACTGATCTGGGAACAGCATAGTAGTCCTTCATGCTTAGATGAGATGCAGGTAGTGACTCAAGCCCTGAGGTCCCCATGCTGAAAGTGCCCTTAGAGAGTGTGCTGCTTTCCACCTTACTTTACAAGCGAGGGGACAAAGTGCAGAGAGTGATGGCAAACTCAGCATCTCGTTCTGTTCAGCCCGCTCAGGAACCTGACACAGCCCTCACTAAGGGAATGGCAAGTCTTCCAGCTATGTGGCAGTGGGCACCAGCAAGACGTCATGTGGATCTCTGAAGGAACCAGTGTTACTTTGCAGCAGAGAAAGCTGACAACTGGAAATTATAGTCTATGTGCTAAACATAGGCGATCACTGAAACCTGTAGGATGTACTGCATGCCTCTTCATAAGCTCGGTTCTGCTCTTACTACCACCTGTCATGTATCAGCCACGTCTCTAATGCACATCGGATCTCCAGCAACTGCAATAGCACCACCAGGTAGGTATTTTGAAGCACATTTTATATGTGAGGAAACTAAGCCCTCGAGTCAGGTGCTCTGGAATCCCTCTTGATATACTGAGTGATCGTGAGAGAAGAACTTAATTGCAGTCGTGGGGTGGCCAGTTCTACCATCTGAGCAAACACATATTGAGTCATTCCTCTGTATTTAGGAAAAGGGAATTTAAAAAATGAAATAAGACATGCCTCCATCCTCAACATATACGCTGTCTGGCCCAGAACCTGTATTAGTTAGTGTTCACTGTATTGTAATTAACTATCCCAAAAGTTAGTTTCTCAAAATGATGTGTCATTAGCTCAGAATTAAATAGAGCAGCAATGTGAGCTGTGCTGTTTGGGTTTGGCTCAGGTATGACTGGTCGTAGTTGTGCTCATTGTCTGCAGTTGCTGCGGGGTGGGGCAGGGGTCAGTGAAGAAGCTGAGGGTGCCTGGGCCATGTGGCCCATGGGGTTAGCCCTGCCGTGCTCACATAGCAGTAGAGGCGCAGGAATGGTAAGTAGGCCAACCCCAATGTCCAAGTTCTTCGCAAGTTTTCTTCTATTTGCTGAAATCCTTTGGGTCAAAGCTGGTCTCAAGTCTAACCCAAAAATCAAGGGATGGATAAATAGAAAGACCTACAAAATCCCATTGCAAGGGCTTGGCTATATGAAGAAGAAATTATAGCCATGTATGCAATTCACTGTAGTAACCCTTACATTTTTTTGCTGTGACAAAATATTTAGTGAATTTGATGAAACCTATAGACTATCTAGAAAAACCATACGAACAATTTGCTTGTAGGATCAGGGATTCTCAGACTCTCCATGGTGTATCATTGAACTCTCTGGAGTCCTTCATCAAATGAAAAGCAGACTTGCTATGTTTCAAAAACTCTGGTGGGAACTATATTGGTTCCTCATTTAAAATTCATTAAGGAAATAAAAGACCATAAGAAAAAGTGAAGATAGTGACTTACCAATAGGCACAGTTCACTAGTAAAATGCTATATTTGCCAATTTTCTGAATGAAATTTATCAGTCACTGATGATCCTGGATTAAGAGATTGGCTTCATGCCTCCTAGAAAAGTATGATAGGCTTTTAAATCCCCTTGAGCCCGCTTTCAGTTTTCTAAGAGGAAGGGGCCTTGCTTGCTTCAACTTTTAATAGAAAGCAAACATTTAAGTAAAGGTAAACATTTACCCAACAACTGTACAGCAAAATGATTTTGGAGAAGGAAAGAAGGGACAGAGAACATAATTTAAAATCCATGTCACTGGTGGCTGACAATTTATTGCCACCCCCGCCTCCAGGACTGCTACTTCATTAATCCATAGTCATTGTAGCGGCAGGCTTTTTTCACATCAGTAACTTGATGCCATTAGTCGCTCCTCTGGGATGAGAACACATTTAAACTGAAAATGAACACGCTGGGCATAATTTATAGCCGTGCCACATGAATGCCAAGAGTGCAGGGAGGAAGGCGGCCTGGCTGCCTGCTCATGACAGTGATGGTGCTCAGGACCAGCCCCTCCAGCCGGGCCGAGGGCAGCAGACCTCACTGGAGCCAGACAGCCACGAACCACAGAGACCCGCAGTCAGACCTTGCTGCAAGAATGGAAAAGAAATTCTGTGGTTGTGACCTGCCCCTGAATCAGTCTTGACAATTCTTTCATGGTTCCAAGGGGAGATGTTAAACTCCTCCAAAGTAGCCCCCTTAGGGTTCCACAAGGAGAGGACTGCACACTCTCTGTGCAGCCCCATGAAATTCTCATGACAAGCAGTCATTGGTAGGAACTTCAAGAAGACACTAAAGCCCTCCTTTTCCTGGAGGTCTATAAGAGATCAAACTAGCTTATAGGAAGAGCAGGCAGCACCCCAAACTGGGAGATTACCTCAATTTTGTAAGCTTTGTAAGCATCCAAATGCTATTGGCTCACAGTCAAGATATTCAAATCTAATCCCAAACACACCAAAAAGCCAGTTCTCTGCCTTCCATATTTAGCTCTGCACCCACATCTTCCTTGCAGGGAAACCCAGTTATTGAGTCTCCCATCTCCTTTATCAAGGAAATAAATTCATTCAAGATACTTTTATTTTTCCTTCATTCTCAGCACCTTTGCCAACTCCCAGTGTTTCATTCCTCAGTTGCTACAGAGACCCTGGGTGGCCTCACATGTCATTGCACCCTTTCTTTTCCCACATAGCTGCCAGAGCAACCCAGAAAAACCTGTTCCATCTTTTCCCCTTTTCAACTAAAGTGAATCTTCAGACTCATATTCATGCCCTAAAACTATCAAAGCTGAGCCCTGCTGACCCCCTCCCCAAATCTGCTGCACTAGCAGGGGTGGCCTCCTGATGACCACCCTCCTCTGCCATTTCCTTGCTTCATCCATACTGACTCCATTTCCTTTTTATCTATCAAATATTACATACAAAGTTCTAGGGTAAGACTTTCTTTGTGTAATTCAAATATAATCTATAGCCATAATTATTTTTGGCATTTAAGATATATCCTCTTTGGTCATTGGGATCTTAAAGTTTGTTACCTAATTTAGGATCTTTAAAGAGAGAAAATGTTCCTTCAGTGATTAAAAGACTATGAAATGTGGGTAAAGATTTTAGTGCTTACTGGTCCTGTGGGTAGATGACAGATCTGTAGGACACACACACAGACCAGCTTATATGTAAGGAGAGAGGAAAGAGTGGGAAACTTGCTTTTATTAGGGTCCAGTGTGCAGAACCATAAGCAATAGAGTATGGGGGAAGTGGTTGAGCAGTTCAGGAACCATGACATCTGAAACAACTATACAAAATCTTTCCTATAAGACAATATTATCTCAGGGTTCTGCTGGGTGCAAGACCACCATGTGAGCTTGGGGTGAGACCTGTATGATATGGCCAGAAAGCAATGACAAAGGGAAATTATCAAAGCTAGATGATAAAACACAAAATGAATAAGGCAGCATATTTTTTGTAAACTTTACTGTAACAAAAACCTTCTCCAGCATATTCCTGATATTGAAACACTTTTAGGTTGGTCAGTTGAACAATGTTGCTGGCCCACTTCACTGTTCGCACTAGATCTGTGTATTAGTCACTTCTCAATTGCTTAAGCAAAATACCTGATGACAACTTGAAGAAAAAGAGTTTATTCTGGTTCATGGTTTGAGAGGTTTCAAATATGTTTGGCATAAATATGACAGAAAAACATGGCAAAGAAAAGCTGTTCACCTTGTATCAGCTAGAAAGCAAAAACCAGAGGAAGAGAAACAAAGGAAAGGGCCAGGAACCAGACATATTCCCCAAGGTCACACCACCAAGACCAACCCAGGACACCCAGAAATGTGCTTTACTAATCTACATATCTCTAAAACTAATCAAGTTGACCAGGTTAACCAACACGAGTCCATGCCTTGTCAAGATGACACTCAAACATAAATTTTTTGTTGTTGTTTTTGTTATAAAAATATATAGTTTATTATGAATCTAAGTATAATGAATTTTTGAAATGGCTGGAATTCTACCAATCAGGGAAGAAAAAGATGTAGAATATAGAGCAGAAGACAAATAGGGAGCGGTTTATGATAGTGGATAACAACAGATATTACTAAATGGGATAGAAACAATCTTCATATTCTGTTTATTTTTTTAATAATTTCATTGAGAAACAAATAATGAGACAGTTTCAAAACTGATTAGTAGGACAGTTTCAATAATTAATACATTTCATATTATTGTCTTAATGGTTATTCATTGTATAAGATGCAGACATGATATTCTGTCCACAAACACTATTAGAACAAATCTTTTTATTCGTTGAATTGAGACTGTAGCTGTATATCAATCCTATTTTGTATGCACATATACAAAATGGTCCTTCATTTGTATCCCCTTTTTTGTTTAGTGTTGTCAGAGAAGGGTATTCCATTGTCATTTAAATATTGTAGGGCATACTGCTTGTCATGACATACCAATTATTGCCATAGTGTCTCTCAAATAAATGTTTGTTTAAAAAAAAAAGGGGGTGGTAATAGATGAAAACAAGAGACAAGAAAAAAAAATGTCAGAAGATGGTCTTGCTACAATGCTGTACATGGTTAGATTTCTAAATCTCTGTAAAAATATGTAATTATTTATTACTATTTTTTAATATTTTTTTCTTCATATTCTGTAGGGATTTAAAGTTTAACATATCAACATGATGAAAAATACCTGTTCCATGTTATGCCTAAGATGTTTAATATTCAGATAGATAGTTAAGTTAAACCCAACTGCATATGTTGTAGGGTAATAATAAGCTTCTCTTCTGGAGAGTTAAAAACCTAAATTTGCAGACCAAAAATTAGACAAAAATAAGGACTGCAAGGCCAGCCAACATTTTGGCCCTAGCCTTTCAAGGTCAGTGAGGACTCAGGACATAGGAGAACCTATACTGTAACATCCTATAACTCTGTTGTGTCCCAAATTTTCTGATCAAGGAGATTATGGGGGCACAGAGGAAAGTGATTGACGATGTGGAGTGTGCCTAAGGAGAGTCACATGGAGAGAAAACTTTCTCTCAGGCTTTCCCAGAGAGCAAATCCATCAAGCAATGGCCCTGACTCATCCACACGGCTGATACTGAAAAAAGAGCTACAAAGTGAGGTACAGGGTTTCAGGGTAAATCCTGAGGGGATTTGACTGACCTTATCAGATACAAAAGTTACATTTCTTGTTATATAGGTCTTGCTTTATCTTGGTCTTAACCACTCAGCAGAAAAGTATAAAAACAAGGTATAAAAAATAAAGCCATATTAATATGCTGAGCTATAAAAGGCTCAAGTCAACAACTTCTGACACTGCCAGTCCTACGGGTAACCCACTACTATTATGGACTACTGGACTATATTGGAATATTTTGCTGAATTCATTCAAGCATATCTTAAGGCATACCTCATCTCTACATAGAGCCAATTACAAGCTCATAATTCCACCTGTGACAGAACTATTCTGTGTACAAGTGAGACACCGATATCTTCCCTCAAATCTCAATAACCATAGTATTGCTCAACAATTCAAATCCAAAGTCTCCTCTGAGTCTCGAGGTACTCCCTTAGCTATGAGATGTAAAATCAAAAGGATAAATATTTCCAACATACAATGACATAAGGATACCAAAAGGGAGGAATCGAGGAATAAGCAAAAATCAGACAAAGAGCAAGACTCACACCCAGCAGACCAAATATTATTAAGGGCACATGGAGGAGAGATGCAAATGCCAAAATGTTTGAGCATTCATGCCTCTAGGACCTTGCCAGTTGCAGCCCACATAGCCTCTCTTCTAGGGCAACTGTGCTCTGCCTGCTGATTTTCTTGGCAGATGCTCACATTCCTGGCATTCCTACCTTCTAGGGATCCCCATTGAAGACCCAGGTCCACTTTCACAACTCCATGCCTCATCCTCACAAGGGCTCCTGGCAGATTTTTCTGATCCAGTTACATACTGTCTGGAGCCTGACTTTACTCTTAGATCTGGGTGGAAGCCTCAAAGACTCAACAGCTCTTACATTCTGCATGCCTGCTAAATCAACACCATGTGGATGATCTCAAGTCTGCCACCATTATTAAGCAGTAACCAGGCCTCCTTGAACCATGGTAACAGTGGGCTTTGAGATCCTGGGTGGTAGAACTGAGGGAAATACTTCCCTAGGCAATCCTGAATGGACAGGGCCCCTCTGTTCTCTCTTCTCAATACTAAGTCTTTCATGTCTGATTATGCTTTTACATCCTTAAGCCTTCCGTGGATGGACTGCCCAATTCCTGAAATGCCCTTCAAGTGTATTTCCTTTGTCCTAGAGCGAAGTATTTCACTTCTTTTTAAATGTCATGAATCTTATAGCAAGCACATCTTCTTTGACCCTAACTTTATTTGTTTTTATTTGGAAAAACTGGGAATTGAACTCAGGCCCTTATGCTTGCCAGGGAAGAGCTTATTCCATTGAGCTATCTCCCCAGCCCCAACCCTAACTTTAAACATGCTTCTTTTCTAGCCAAACTGCAAGTTTTCGAATCTTTCACCTTTGTTTTATTCTGTCTATTCTCTGTAAATCTGGCTAAAAGAAACCAGCAACGTCTGTCTATGCCACAACATTACTGTTACACTGCCTTAAAATTTCCTGTCAGTTTAGTCTGCCACATTTAAATTCAGCCTCACACAAAGTCTTAGACAAAATGTAGACAATTATTTGTAAAAGATAACACACAGTCTCCAGTCCAATTCCCAATAGAGTCCTTGCAACTATCTGAAACTTCATAAACACAATCTTTATTCTCCACATTCTTTAAAAAATATGTGTCATTTATTGATTTGTTTGTTTGTTTGAGGATCTCACTATGCAAGTCAGACTCATAGTGATCCTCCTGTCTCAACCTTCTCAGCACTGAGATTACAGGTGTGTGCGACTACACCCAGTTGTGGCTGGCTCATGCAGGACTGGCATAGCATGCGGTTCCAGCTATCAAACCCAGGTCCTTGCCTTCTGAATGCATGTGAGAATCGCACATCAAACTCTGCTTATATAGTACTACCTCATTTCATGAATGTTTTTGTTCACAAAAAATTCAATTCTCAATCAAGAGTTCACCAAAATTTTGCTTCCATTCACAAATCTCACATCATTTGACAAACCCAACTGTAGCCATCTCCCACATACAAACACAAATGTGGCCATCTTCCTCCAAATCATAAAACATATTAACTTCACAAAGTAAGGAACTACCATAGATCCTAGGTTTTTTGTATTCTTCATCTCCCAACTTCCCACAAACCAGTTACCAAAGATTCCAAATGGTCAAGTTTAGTCATAAGAACAATCCCACTTCTTTGTATGGTCACCTTTCCATTGCTAGGATGAAATAACTGACTTACACAATTTGAAGAGGAAAACACTGGTTTTGGCTCATGGTCTCGGGGGTTACAGTCCATGGTTAGCTGGCCACATGGGAGAATATCATGGCAAGAGAGTGTGGTAAAGTTACTCATCTCCTGGAAGCCAAAGAGCAAAGAGAAGGGAGAAAGCCTGAGAGTAAGAGGACAGATCCCAGAAATAGGGCCCAAGGTCATGTTCACAATAATAAAGCACACCAATAATGTGCTCTATTAGTAATCTCCTAGATATCTCTCAAGTTGCCCTGTTTGCTTTTGTTCTTTTTTTTCCTTGAATTGTTTTTTAGGTGAGGTTTATTTTTGTTTGTTTTTGATGCCAAGGACTGAACCCATGGCTTCCAGTTTGCTAGGCAAGTGTTCTACTGCTGAGCTAAGCCCTTAAGCCCCTATGTATCTCTCAAGCAAATCAAGCCGACAATTCAGATTAATCATCACAACATTAAACCAGCTGTTTCACTAGGTAACTGTAGTTTTTGAATAAGGAATAATATTTGGAATCCCTGGCCTGGCCATTGAACTCATGTATTATTACCACCATTTCATGAGTTTTTAGGCCTTTATAAAATCTTGAGTTGGCACTGATGTGATGCCATTAATTAAAATGAAGCATCCGTGGTTGTTCTTGATCTTATTTCCTCTATGTGTGCTTCCTCATATCTGTAAAAGTTTTGATATTACCACACTATAGGCACTGGCAATGGCAAACTTGCAAAGTGAAATTATGATTCCTTTCCAGTACTGTTTTTCTGTAAACAAAAAATTGTATAGGCAGAATACTATACTTACAGTTAATTAAATTATATTTTCCTATGTATAGATTCAATTTGGTCACCAGGGGTTTGTTGTTTATTTGTTTGTTTTTATTTTTAACTTTAGATTTCTTCATTAACTTATATTGATATAAAACTATAAATACATGTGACCATCATTGTACATATCCATTAAGAAGTTATGAAAGCATTCATCTAAGCGTATCTGTAAGATAGCCAACAAGCAGGAGGGAAGACCCACCCTGATTTTGAGGGGCGTTAAGCTGTACATTGCAGCCTGGATTAAATGAAATGAAAAGGAGGAGGAAGTTGGTCTGTATTTGAAACTTCCATTCTTTTGCCTTTTTTTTCTTTTTCATTGATATATTTGGTACAGGGTCTCACTACACAGCTCAGACTCCTGTTTTCAGTCCTCCTGTTTTCAGCCTCTCCAGCACTGGGATTGCAGGCATGCTCTACCACACCTGGACTCGGTTACTGGCTCAGTGTGCCCCAGGGGCGGGGCCAGCATGGCATGCAGGACTAAGGATGGCACCCTGGTCCCTGCACTTGGTGAAGCAAGCGCTTAGCCCACTGAGCTATCTCACTGGTCCACTTTTGCCTTTTTTAAATTCTTTTTGTTGCTGTTGGTGACTGAACCAAGTACCCTAGACATGTGCTAGGCAACTGCTCTACCACTGAGCTACACCCCATCCTGAAAACCTCCACTCTGCTCTATGCCATCGTGTGGACATCAGACACAAGTGTTTTCAGCCTTTCAGTGCAGACTTCCACCAACAAGTCTCCAATTAACCAGCACTGGATTCTTGATTCCTCTTGTTCTATGGTTTCCAGCTTCTTTAATTGAGCAGCCATGAGATCTTCCAGCTTTCCAACACATAAATGGCCATTATAGGTACTTTTTTCTTTGATCCTGTAAGGCTACCTAATAAATCCACTCTCATAATTTTACCTATATTTATTTCTATGGATTCCATTTCTCTAGAGAAACCTTACCAATAAGGTAAGGTTATTATAAAATATGTAATTTTTTAACTTGGAATTGAATTCCAGGCCTTCACACTGAGCATTTGTTTTGAGACAGGATCCCACTATATCACTGTCTTGAATACTTTCTCTTTTCTGAGACAAAATATCCGACACTCACAGGTAAAAGAAGGAAAGGTTTATTTTTAGCTCACACTTCGTAGAGGTTTCAATCCATAATCAGCTGGCTCCAAGACAGGGTGTAAGGCAGCAGAGCATGGCACAAGAGAAACAGTCCATGGCAGGGGATGCAGAAGGCAGGTAGCAGCAAAAGAGCAGCTTCCCCTTCTATTTCCATCCATGCTACCATCCTAGTGACTGATACCACCCACACCCAGGGTGGGGCTTCTGTGTTAGTAAATCCACATCAAGATGCATGATTCTGAAATTTCATAACATGACAAGCAGAAAGAAGAGTTGACAGGTTTCCATAAAGGAAATAAAGAATTTCTTAACTAGAAGAATGCTATCACAGTTTTCAAAAACAACCATGGTATTTAGAAGACAAGGGAGAAAAACCTTTAAAATTGTGAGAGAAAATTATTTACAGCTCTAGAATTTAAAGATAAATACCAGTCTTGCATAGGCAAAGTAAATGTAAAATAAAAATGATTTCTCAAGGTTTTCCTCTGGAAGCCACTGAATAATTTTAGTTCTGTGAGGGTTTTGTTTCTCTTATTTTCTGCCTCTTCATAATCCTGCTTTACTTGTTGAACAATTTTCCCCCATTTACCCGTCAAACTTTTTATAAAAATTTTCCACTTGGCACTAACATCACTTTTAATTTTCAAACGCTCTTGTTTTTCTTTCAATGCTTCTAAAATAGCATCCCATTCTTATTTTATGAATGCAATACTCTATCTCTCTAAGAATACTAATGATAGCAGGGAGAAGGTTCACTTTTGCTCACTGTAAACATTTTATCAAGATAAAATATTATCTTGGACTTCAGAGGTTTAAGGAGTTTAGGTCATGAGCCACTGAAAATAGACCTACAGAAGACCCCGTCCACATTCAGCTGAGACCCTAAATGTCTCAAGATTTATTATTAGGGAAAATGGGATGTTCTGGTTCTGAAAAGTGAGATGAATATTAATGAGAGAATAGAGGAAGCAAAGAATATCCTATAACACTGGTACCTAGCAGCTAGACCTTATAAAAATTCTCAATCTACCCAGGCAAAACCTGGGTTGAACAAAGAAAATCAAGCTATGAATTATTCTGAATCAGTAATATTGCCAAGTCTCTGGCAGAGACAAATGAAAAAGCCTCACTGCACAGGGAAACATCAAAATATAATTACAAACATAAAAATGGCAGTGGATACCCTTGGCAGCAGAATGGTTGTAGCAGGAAAAAAAAATAATCGTAGACTGGAAGATTGTTTAAAAGACTTTGTTCAAAACGTCACAGAGAGAGATAGATGGAAATAAGTGAAATGGGGAGGATATAGTAATAAGGTCTACCATACATCTGGTCTAAGAACCATAAGGAAAGAAGAGAGAAGACACAGAAACCACATTTGAGCACATAATAGTTGAAAACTTTCCAACATTAACCTACAGATTCAAAAGTCCATCCCCCAAGCATGATCAATACCAAGAAATCCATTGCAGAAATATCACTTTGAATTTAGAGAATTTTGAGGAAAGAGAAAATGTTAATGCCCACCAGAGGGGGAATTTTGCCTTGATAAAGATGCCATTGAGATTTTTTTAGGTTATTTTTCATTTACATCACTCTAAGTCAGATAGGATAAGGTACAAGAAGGCGGAGACGAGGGTTGCCATTGAGGGCGTGCTGCCCGGAGCTCTCCCACTAGGCCCCACCTCTTACGGGCTCTGGAACCTCCCAGGAGCACCAAGCTGTGAGCCAAATATTTGCCTCTAGGTCTTTGTGGAAGATTCACGACCTCAAATTCAGCACAAACTGATGTTTAATATTCATCCAGGGAAATACAAAAATTCCAGAGTAACCATAAAAGCATTTTTTAAAAATATTTGTGCTTAAAGTTCCATGAAAGTTAAATCCAGAGTTTCACCAAATCTCTTACATAAAAGGTAGGGCATTGCTGAGGTGTCTAGTTACTTTTCACTCATTGCTGGGACAAAATACCTGGCACCTCAGAAGAAGGGAGGAAAGGTTTATTTAGCTCCCAGTCCGTACTTGGCTGGCTCTGAGGCAGCACATTGCAGAGAGCCACAGTTCATGGCAGCAGGATACAGCAAAGCGCAAAGGGAGAAGCAGCGGCTGCAGCGCTTAACAAGCCGCTCTTCTCTGCTGACTGAAGACCAGAGGTCCTCGGAGGAAGCCGCACAAACACCCTTTCTCAGTTCACTTTATCGATCCTTCGTGGGCCATAGGGAGGCCCCTCCATGCCCTAGTGAGGGCCTCCCCCAGGGAGGGGATGTAGAGCTGCACAGTGTCCACGTCCTCCTCGCGCACAGGATGAGGAAAGAACCCTGGCTCTCTGCTGAGGCACTTTAAACTTCTAAACTTAAACTTCTACTTAAACTTCTAAACTTCTCAAGCTGATAAAATGCATCAACTACTGCATAGGAAAAGAGCAAATTTAAGAGAAGTATGTTTTGTGTAATTGGACTAACATAACCACCTCATGTTCTCAAATATCTTTAAGCTGTTTTCCCCAAAGAAAGTGGATTACTTCCTCTACTGACTGTCCTTTGATTAAAGAAGGCCAAGCAGTAATGCCACTAGAAACAACTGACTTATAAGAACCATGCTGATTCTTTTCCAAGCCCACTCTTACCACCTTTCATTGCCACCGGATACATAAAGGCATTTGATGAGCACCTCAGAAAAGATAGCTGATATATGCTTGAGAATTGAGTCCAAAGATATTAGACTAAGAAACAATCTGAATGCTTCCCTATGGGTGGGTGCACATAGCAAATGGTATGATTTAATGTTTTACCCTGAGAAATAGGAGTGGTTTCAATAATTTCTTCATTTTCTTACCAATAAAATGTCTCTAAGGTTGTACTTGTATGATAGGAACAGGAAGGAATCCTAGGATTTAGAGGTTACAGAGTTGTAATATTTTCTCATTATTATGTTACCCTCACAATCACCCAGTCTCCGCACTTCTTGAGAACATGAGGAGAGCCCTTTTGCTAATGCACTGAAAATGTTTTGGTGATGTCAGCATCAGTGTCCCTGAGAAACTGTGCTGGTTGGGCTTTTCTAAATCCAGTATGATGATGAGATGTCAGTGTTGAGATGGGTCCAGAATCATTGGGAAAGCCTAACCTGCAGAGTCAAGGTGGAAATCGTAATTATAATGAGTAGTTTAGAGCAAGTGCCCGTCAAAATGCTTTGACTTTTGTCAATTGCTCTTTATGTATCAGTTTGCCAGGATGACTACAGTTGTTGTGTTTAGATGGGTGGAGGCCAGTACCTTTGCCTTCTTGCCTCTAGGCTGTTTCAGTTCTCTTGTAGGAGTCTAGCTTCTGCATATGGCTATGTATCATCTTGGCATCCCACAGAATGTCCTGTAGGTCTACTACATTAACGAAGTTGTGCTAAATTGACCTGACAAACAATAAGCAGCAAGTACTTTCACGGATTTGTTCAGATCAAGTGTGGTCTGTGCCAGAAACTCCCCACAGAAATGATGCACCCTTTAATATATTGTATGTTATGTATTTTTGTAGTTTAACCAAGTAAGAACAAATCATTTTCCTTCCAAAATGAAAAATAGCCATTATTTTCCACTTTAACCTGTTTCCAGATGGCAAACTAGTTTCACTGGGAAATGGTGAACTTCAGAGATTGGTCTCTGTGAAGTGATATATTATTTAAAATAGAGAGAGAAGGGGAAAGGGACTAGTCTCCCTCTTCACAACATCTGCCAGATGTTGTGTATTTGCGGAATGCCCTATTTACTTTCTTTGTATCCCACACTTTGCTTCTAACTAGGACTCATTTTGTAGCAGAAGAGACATGACTACATTTTTAGGCCCATAGAATTCACTGGTTCACCCCATACCTCATTGTGTACACATAGCTCTGGTGACACAAGGGTGAACTGGCTTCGTGAAGTTTGGGACTGGCTTCGTGAAGTTTCCATTGTTGCCCCAGCCCATAGACAAGCCTGGATGCTATGCTGTCCTGAGCCTGAACTTGTTGTTTGTGCTTTTCAGTGACAAGTGCATGATTCTTTCATAGCAGATAGGAGAGGAAAAACACCCACATTCTAAGAAATATAAATAGAAGCCATATAGGTACACAAGACTAGTACCCAGAATGTTGTAGAAACATCAGTAAAAACAGAAAAATAAACCAAATGGCAGGAAAATTTAAAAGGTGGAAGAAATAATCCAGATCCCCACTTTCAAATCACTTACAGTAATAATAAGGCAAATGCACATTTAAGCCACAATAAGATATTACTGGACACTCACAGAACTGGGAAAAAATTAAATCTGACAGTATGAGCCTTAAGAAGGACACAGAGTAACACAAATTTCAGTACAAAGGAGTAAAATCTGTTGATCACTTCGAAAGGGGTATGTCATCCTCTATTGACATTAATCTTGCTCTGTCTTTAAGAAGTACATTTTTTTGGTATTTGTACCATTCAGACATGCCCATTTCAAACCACATAGCAATAGATTTTTTTTTTAAATCCGATCTCAATCTTTAGTTTTTGACTGGAACACTTAGTTTATTTAATGTAATTACTGGTTTGAATGTAGTTATATCTTTTTATGAGTAACTTTCTATCAACTGTTCTATATTTGTTTTAATTTTTATGTCCTTCCCAGTAACTAGCAATTATGCCTTTATATACTATATTTTAGTGTTTACTCAAAAGTTAGAACATGTATGCTTGGTTTACAGAAGTTTAATGTTTCTGAGTACTTTTGACTTCCTCCTAGCTAACAGAAATCTTTACATTCTTTTTTTTCTGGTGGAGGGAGAATTTGAGATAGGTCTCACTGTGAGATTCAGGCTGGTTTAAAACTCACTACATAGCCTGGTCTGGCATCAAGCATGCAACGACCCTACCAGTGTCTCAGCCTCCTGAGTGCTGGGATGACAGGTGTGTGTCACAGTGCCTAGCCAACAAATCGCAACATCTCAGCTTCATCTCTCCTGATTTGTCTGCTGCCTCTGTTGTATATATTTACTATTTATATCACTCAATTCACACGAATTTATTATCTTACTGAGTCAACCTGGTTTTTTTGCTTGTTTGGTTTTGTTTTGTTTGGGGGCCTTAGATGAGATTGGGGATCACAGTCAGATCTTGCACGACACGCAGGCACTGTGACACTCGACTGCAGACCCTGTGCTGGGGAGCTCTTTCCCTGGCCCTCAGCGTACATTTAGATTCACCCACATGTACCCTTTTTATTGTTCTTTTCCCTCTGGATTTCTGAACTTCAAGCTGGGATCATGTTCCCCACCTAATAAATGCCCTTTCCCTTATAGTGGGTTTAATTCTCTCACATCTCAGCTAACTGAAAATGGCCTCGTTTCACCTTCGGTTTTGAAGGATATTTTCACTGGAATTCTAAGTGACCAGCTGCTTTTATTTTAGCATGTTGAATATTTGCTTCTATTGTCTTTGACTTCCATAAATTTTGTTGAGAAGTCAGATACTATTTTATTGTTCATCTTTAATAATAATCTCTTATTTTCTCATATAGCTTCCCTCTCCTTTTTAGGCAGTTTTACTATAATGTTCACTTTTATTTCTTATGTTTTCATGAAATTTCAAGATATTTCATGTGCAGTGAATAACAATGATTTAGCATTTTTTTTAAATGCAGGAGTTCTCTTATTTATTTACTTATTTATTTTTTGTGTGTGTATGATTAGGGAAGGAGCTACAAAGTGGACCTTGTCTCACTACTAGGTCGTGATTCTCCTGCTTACAGCCTTCTAAGAACAGGGATTCCAGGCATGCCACCACACCCAGTCTCAATTGCCATCTCAGCTTGCCCTGGGGGGGTGGGTGGGGCTGGCACAACAGGCCTGGGGATCAAACCTCTAGCCCCTGAGCCCTCTTGCAGGTGCTTTAATCCGCTGAGCTATTTGGCCAGCCCTGTAATGTTAAATTTGGAATTTCTCTCACATCTCAACTGGCATTTGTAGGGTTGTTTAAACTAGGGGTAGTTTGATTTCTACCATCTGTTGTGGATAATTCTCAATTAATATTTATTCAAACATTTCTTCTGGCCCTTCTCTTGCTTCTCTCAGAGACCACAGTCTCAAGTAGGTTATATCTTTTTCCCTCTTACCCTCTTCTACTCTTCATCTTTCCGATTCTATCACTTCATTGTAGATATTTTCTTCTAGGTTATTAGTTCTGAGTCTGATGTTAGACCTAATTTCTTAGCTTTTAATTTCAACTATTTTATTCTTCATTTTTAGAATTTAAAAAGTTTTAGCAGCTTAGGTCTTGTGAATAGTCTTGGTTTAGACTTTTTTCTTTTTAAATATATTAAGCATATATATTATATAGTATATATTATATACTATATATTATATATTTCCATATATATGAGCCCATTTGATTATGCTTGAACTAAAGATTCTTTTGGTTTTTCTGCATGGTGTTTGGTATCTTTTACACTTATTTTTGAGTGCTAAACAAACATCATCTATAAAAAGTTACAAGAAAAATTAAGATATAAAATAACTTATCTACCTGCAGAGGAGATTTATACCTATTTGTTTCTGGGATGTGGCCTGGCCAACTAGCAATGCTGTCTCACCTTACTTTAGCTTCCAAACCTGAGATGGCTTGTAGCTAGCTTCAGTCCACCCCAGCTCACCCTGGCTCCTGGGTGTGGCCCTTTGAGAGCTCATCGTTCAGATGGAGAAGATTATTGATCCCTATTGTTGAACCCCATGCTGTGCCAGTCTTTACTTCTACCTCTCATGGAGCAGTCAGAAGCCCTGCCCAGATTTTCAGCTTCTTAGCCTCTTAAGAAGTAGGCAGAGTGGTTACCATCAATGCCAGAGTATGTGGTAAAGAATATTGGCTCTTTCAGAGGATTTTGCTTTATTACAAGTGGCCTCCCTGGAGTACCCCCAAATTTACAAAGAGCAACCACCTCTATAGTTTGTGTTTATATGTAGCTGCCTGCCCTCAACACCTCATAGGACTGAAATCATAAAATATTTCTATTTCTCGTATACTTCACTTAACATTATTGCTTCAGTTTTTACCCATGTTGCAACATGTGTGAGAACTTCTCTTTTGTAAGGCTGAATACTATTTCATTGTAGGTATATACAACATTTTGCTTATACATTCATCAGTGAATGGGTATTTTTTGAATTGTTTCCCATTTTGGACTATTGTGAATAATGTTGCTATGAACACCGGTGTGCAAGCACTTACTCAAGCTCCTGGTTTCAGTTCCTTGGTTCCACCTCTAGAGATGGACTCGCTGCATCACATAGGTAACGCCACGCTGAAGTTAGGGAGGAACTTGGAGACTGCTTGCCACAGTGGTGTCACCAGTCTACATTCTCAGCAGCAATGAACACGGAGGACAGGGCTCCAGCTTCTCCACATCCTTGTTGACATTTCTGATTTGCTACCTGGCTTTGTTTTTTGGATTTTTTTAAATACAGGGTCCACTCTCTTGCCAAGCCTGACCTAGAACTTGTGACTCTCCTTCCTCAGCTGAGACTATAGGTGTGCATTCCAGGCCCTGCTTGCTGTTTTCTTTTCTATCATTACAGTCACCCTGATGGGACTGGAAGTGCCGTTTCATTGCGGTTTTGACTAGCACTTCTGCAATGACCAGCCAAATTAGCGATACCAGGGATTAAACTCAGGACCCTGTACTTGCCAGGGAAGCACTTATTCCACTGAGCTATCTCCTAGCCCTCAAGTTACCTTTTCTTTGCCAGATTTGATAGCTAACCTGCTTTCGATGTCTGGAATCAGCGTACAAGCCTTTGGTTAGGCCACATATGAATGTTTTGATGGAAAGATAACTCCCATGAGGAGCTGCACGTGGTGGTCCCGTGTAGTCCTAGCTGCTCGGAGAATGAGGCAGGAGGCTTACTTGAGCCCAGGAGTTCCAGCTAGCATGGGCAACAAAGCCCAACTCTGTCTAAGCACCAACAGCAGCAGCAGCGGTGGTGACACGGGCGGGACCATCAGGGTCCCAGGTGCTGTGCCGAATCTGCAGCACATTCACTGATGGAAGCATATGAATGTGCTCAAGGCCCGGCTCCAGGGATGTGTGTGAGGAGCATTTTACCCCTTTATACCCCTGGAGCTCAGAGAAATCCCCACTTGGTACCATGGCTGGAGGCTTTTTTTTTTTTTTTTTTTTTTGGTTGGGGACAATTTGACATTCATTTCTAGGAGGCACCATCTTTCAGTTCAATGTGTTTCATGGGTCATATGATCTCCGATTACTAAGGTGACACTTAGGACAATTTTATGGCAAATTGAGTCCCAAATTACAGCCCCTGGAGGGGTCTGCATTGATAATGGCCTGTAAGAGCATCAGCAGGAGGCCTGAGCAGGTTCCAGCGCAATCAGATGGCTGCTAATGTCGCAAGACCGAGAGGAATGTGTTGTGAAGACACACGTGCCACTCTTCTCCTTGAGAAAAGGAATGTTCGCATCACCGCAGACACCCACTGGAGTTAGGAATAATGAAGAGACTTAGTTTTGCATGAACTGGAATTTCCATGTGGTTGAATTAAGAAGCATGACCCATTACGAGTGAATTGGAGTGACTTTTTTATTTACCCTCGAGGCATTTCTAGGCGTTTATTTTTTTCAATACAAAAAGCCAATGCCTCCAGGATAAGAGGGCAAGAGGAAGACTGGTTGGATAATTAATAAGCAAAACCTTTACAAATAACAAGCTTTACTCACAAAACACTGAGATTTCAGGGTCCCAGTGCACCTGGGCACAGTGTGGAGTTTTGTGAGGGGTTACTGAAGAAGATAGATTTCCTACTTTGGGGGACCCTTCTATAGAAACCAGATATTGATGCGAAGATTTATGTGACTGTGCATTTACAATCTGGACGTGAAGTAAAAATAAGAATTAGACAAGAAAATTATGCCCTGTCAGGCAACGGGCAGCGTGACCCTGGGATTTAGGAGCTTTCCAACCATTTAATATTGGATGCTTACTGGATTCTTAAGGGGTTTCAGAGAGCACCAGCTCATCACATTTCAGATGTACAAAAAGCAAAACAAAGTAGGAACAACCCAAGGAGCACATAAAAAAGGCTGAAAACAAAGAAAAGAAATCCTTGTATGTACATATGAAAACCATGTTCTAGGCTTCACTCTATCACAGATTTGTGCTTCCTGTAGAGTATGCTTTTCTAACTAATTTAAAAGATTAAATATAATCCAATTCTTTGCTCTTCTGGTTTTCTTTTGAGACTACAGTTCCCTGCTATGTGGCCACTGGATTCATTTACCCACAGAAAACACTGAGTATCTACCCCAGAGGACTCTGTGCTGGGGCCTGAGGGGACAGATGCCATCTCCTTCCCCCACTCCCCAGTGTGCTGTCTAGCTGTGGAGATTGTGAACTAGCAGAGGGGTCAGAAATGGGGCTTTTGGGGGCTGGGGAGATGGCTCAGTACAATAAGCACCTCCTTGGCAAGCACAAGGGCCTGAGTTCAATCCCCGGTTCTGCCAAACAAAAAATAAAGAAATGGGACTTTTTCATCACTAAGAATCTGACCTGGCACAGACATGGGCATTGCCAAGCCGAGAGAGAGAGAGAGAGAGAGAGAGAGAGAGAGAGACGGGCGGGGAGGGGGGAGAAGGTATGCGATTCACAATGGAGAGGAGAGGAAGGACTGGACCGCAGGACTCCATTTGACTACTGATGTCCTCCCTGCCCTACGGTGGGCTGTGAGTACCCTTGGAGACAGGGCTTTCAAGAGGGGATTTGGTTAAAAGAGATCATGACAGTGGCTCTACCCCTGCCTTATGGTATCCTTCAGAGAGGAGGAAATCTCAACACCGCAGGAGAGTAGCGAGTCCAGGGGTGGGTCCTGGTCTTTCAGCCTCCTGTCAGAGTTCTCCACAGATCAGGCAAAGATTTCAGTTGCTCTAGAGTTCTTCCTAAGGTGTGTGTGTGTGTGTGTGTGTGTCTGTCTGTCTGTCTGTCTGTCTGTCTGTCTGTCTGAGACTGGTGGGTGAATCCAGTGGGTCTCCACACTGAGCTACACCGCCCTGCTCATTTTACTTTTATTTCAAGTCAGTCTTGCTAAGTTACTAAACCTCCCAGACAGGGCTGAGACTTGTGATCCTCCTGCCTGGGTCCCTCCACAGAGCGCTGGGATTGCGGGTGAGAACAGTGGGACACTCCCAATACACTGTCTGTGCCTTAGGCTTTGTGACCGTGGATAAATCGTCCCTTGCCCTATGACCACTGAACTAACCTTTCCAAAGCAAACATTTTATAATTTCACATCTTAGAGGCATTTTTTTTTCTGCCACGAGAGGCAAGGCAAAATCTCTTCAATCTTGAGCGCATTTCCCGAGTGCCCACTCTGTCAGCCTGATGCCAGCTGGCCTGGTTCTCTACCCGGGTGCCGCCCTCCGCAGCCCTCCGAGGTCCAGGCAGCCATCCCCAGCTCCAGCATCTGCCTCTGCCTGCCCCTGTTCTCAGCCGGCTGCCTGCATCTGGAGCAGCATCTCTCCTCCCCTCCGCCAGAGGCAGTGCTGGGTCCTCTTCACTGTCCAGGAGTTTTCTCCTCAACCTCGCTTTCCTCCTTGTTTCCTGGAGAAAGGGGCTGCGTCTCCTCCCTCCCGATCCTCGGCTTTGGACCAGGGCTGATCCACTAACTGATCACCTGGTCACTGCCTCAAAGATAGGACCCAGTGAGAGGGACGGCTCTCGGCCAGGTGGAGATGGTCCTGTCCTCGAGGCGCTTCCAGGCCAACTGCAGGGCGGAGGAAGGATGATGGGGAAGCCAGCTCCTAGGACAGGCAGCTCCCAAGCTCGACCTTCCACGAAGCTGCGGGCTGTATACTCACACTTTGCCCTCGATGCCTTGTCGGGGCAGGCCCTGGAGAAATGCTGCTGCACTTGAGCTCCGTGTCTGTCTCATTCGCTGCTGCCTGCCACTTCCAGAACCACATCTGACGCGTTGTGGTGACCATAAATAGTTGTGCAGTGAATCTATGAATGAACCAACAGCACCTCCTCCTTCTTGGCTCCCCCCTTCACTTGCCTTTTTCACCTTGCCTCTTGTCTTCCAACTGGTCGCCGTCCAGCGCCCTGAGCTAACACTTACCTCAGCCGGGCGGTGCTGCAGATCAAAGGCAATCGTAAATCTCACAGCACCGGGTCTTCTCTGAAGCTCCGTGGCCCACGGCCCACTTCTGCCTCTTCCCTTCAAAGTGTAGGGGGAAGCCGGCTTGCGCTGACCTGGTTGGGGTTCAGATGCCCTCAGGACCTATTTATGCTCCTGTCAATGTAGTGCAGACTCCTGTGGTCTCATTTTATCATTCTTCACAAGTTCTGTAGGTTTTAATAAGGACTCTGGAGATTCCCTCCTTTGCAAGTAGAAGAGAATAATTCAGGTGCTGTAATTAGGGTTCACGTAGTCACCGTCCAGGCGGAGGGTCCTAATGAGGGAATTTCCTTTTTTCCTTACTGGCCTCTCCCAAAGGGGGCTCTACAACGGAGTCCGAAGTCCTGAAAGGGAAGTAGCCTGGATTAGAGCTCTCCAGAGAGTCAACAGGACCTGGACTTGTAGCAGGAGGAGGCCGGGCTCCCTGCACATCAACAGACCCGTGCAGACTGAGGGTGGCAGCAGAACCCCATTGCCCTAAATTACAGAGGGGCAACATGGCTGTAACTCGTTGGTAGAGCACGAGGCCCTGAATCCATCTCCAGCACACACCCACCAAATTTAAAAAAAATAATAATATAAATTATTATTATAATAATAGAGGGCTCTCACTAATATAGAGCCTACAGTGGCTCTGGAAGCTGTGGGGACTTCAAATGTGCTTCAAGAAGAGGGGGAGTCACTTCTTTTCCTCAAGACCCCCTGAGCTAAAAGCTTCATTAGGTGAGTGACCTCCTGAGGTCATGCTGGCCCTGAGGTGCACGAGGTTGTCCTTCGTTGGAGCCCCCATGGGATCACCATGTACACTGGCGTCGGGGGTGTCGCTCTAAATCTTCTTAGGATCTGACAGTGCTAAGTTGGGAAAGGGGCAGAGGGAGAGGAGAGAAATAAGAATCCTCTCTTCAACTCTCAGATCACAGGAGCTGCAGGAAAGCTGGGACCTGCTGAGCCATGAGGTGCTGGTAAAGCCAGCTCAGGTTTTCAGGCTTCCAAACAGGAAACTCTGGAGCAGGAACCCAGGGGTGGAGCAAAATTGAAGGGAGTAAATGTGTCACCTCTCCTGAGGAATCCAGGCCCTCCGCTTGTCTGCCACTCCTTGGTCTTGCTTCCAAAGCTGTATGCTTTGCTGTTCCAGAGTTAGAACACCCATTCTCAAAAATAGCAGCAGTCCTACCCAGCTTCTGATTAGCCAGCTGCCAAAGTTTTTCAAGCCAGGGTGCTGGCGAGGCCTCTGCCGCACTGTGTGTGTCTGTAATCATTGATGAGCTTTAGAACCTGTGTGGGCCAGTGAACACACTGGAGTACCTTGAGCCGGGAAGGCCTGAGGAACACTGAGCTGCTTCTGCGGCCCTGCGCCCATCCAGCTGCCTGTGCTCCCACTGTGCCTGGAATGGGTGCAAATTCTCCACAGGAGACAGAGACATTCACCGTCTCTCCCACACACACCTTTGCTCAACAAGGCGCCTGGACAGGTGAGCTCTGAGTGACCCCACCTGAGCAACTGTAGGGGGTGCAGGTGAGCTCTGAGTGACCCCACCTGAGCAACTCTAGGGGCGCAGGGAGGGTTGTGCACATGCGTCTTTGGTCAATGGGAGCCTTAACTTTCTGGAAGGAGCTGCCTCTCCTCTTAGACAAATGCTCCATACACAGGATGCTTAAAATCCATGCTTCATAATGGGGCAGAGGCATAGAGTACAGCAAAGTCTGTTATGATCCACTTGGTTCTGGCATGGAGCAGGGAAAGCTGGTGCCCACCCCCGCGTGGTGGCTGCTGGTGAGGCCCACAGGTGGCCTCTGCAGCTTCTCTACTGCCCCCTTCCACCACCTAGTGCAAGATGGGAGGAGCAGGAGGGTGCATAGAGGTGCTGGGTCACACCCTGGCTCCAGCAGGATGGCTGTGCATTAAAGACTGTACTACTATTGGGGTGACAATTTAAAGTGCTCCATAGAAATCGTGTGTGTGTGGGGGGGTCTGTCTGTCTGTCTGTTGGGTGGTTGTTATCCTTGATCTGTAACTTGAGAATGTTGCAGTCACTTCTGAAGTAATAATCTAGAGCCCAAAATTCAAGGACAGTTAGCACCTCCAGGCCTCTACACAGGAAGCCATACTCTAGGTGCCCTTAAACAAGCATCTGAAACATGATTACCACCATGCTTTGGGTCTGAAGTTTTCCTCACACACCGATGTGCTAGAGGCTTGTGCAAGGATGAACTGTGATGTGTAGACTTGGCTAAGAACTGACTAGCAGATTAGTAAAGCTCTGGTGACTGGCATGTCAGCCAACACACCGAGGCGGGGAGGTCCCACCCCATGTGAGTGGAGCCAACCAATAGGCTTATAGCCTAGACATAATGAAAAAGGAAAGAAGAAAGAAGTGTTCCTTTTGGAGAGGAGCCAGATGTCTGTGCTGGTCTCCAATTCCTTTGTCTTTAGCTTTCCAGCTGATGTGTTTATCTTCCCGTTTCCAGCGACTGCAGGGAATCTCTCAGCCTTCTAACTTCCACTGCCATGTGTGGGGGGCCACCTGAGCAGCTCTCCTTGAAAGAAGAGCACTGCCTCCATTTTGACTGAGCCTGATCCTATTTCCTCGTATTGTTATGTAGAGAGCTGGCTAGGACTTCTGTTTATCCTTCAGTTGGCCTTAAGCAATGTGCATTGGTCTAGCTGAGGTGCTGGTGATAGTCTCTGAAGGTGGCATGCATGTTTCTCTGGTAAATCTGCTGTTCCTTAATGTGAGCTGGGTGGAGACAGAACGGTAGAGCTAATGCCCCGTGCTGCCAGCTGGGATTGAGCCTCAAGATAGAGGCTATGACCTCCTGGGTCTTGAAAGACTACATCAAAGCTGAAGGACCAGACTTCCCAAAACTTTAAATACTATATAATGCAGATTACTCTCTCTGCATATCCTCTCTGCATATGGTAGAGGCAAATGTAGGCCACCTACCTAGCTCAGCTCACAGTAGTCACCTACTTCCCACAGTTCTCAGTCAATCTTCCTGAAGCCACTCCTCCACTGAATAAAACTGGGTGAGGCCCTGGGTCGCCCTCTTGATTCCAGAAAGCCATCTTCATGACTGGAGCTAGAGCCCCTCAACTCCCCGATGATTAAAAGTATAATTTAGTGTCTTCATTTTTGCCATGGGTTGCATCGAAAGTGGTAGATTAGAATCAATTTGGGATTCCAAAAACGTAACTTTGGGATTACAAATATTGGTTTCTTGGACCGAGGCGAGGACCTGGAAGTGTCTCCTATAGCCACAGGCTCCTGCAGTTTTCTTTAGCATGTAGGTAGCCATTCTGGAGCCTTCTTCCTCTGATTCTGCCAAAGAGACATAGTGACTCCTCTGTTGCTGCTCCTTTAACCCTAAAAATACCTTTGAATAATTATACATATATTTTAGATTGATTTTAATCCTCTAGAGAACCCTAACTAATACAGATTCTTGGACCAGAAAAGTGGGGGCATTGCTGACTACATGAGACCACATGGTTCAGAAGCCTATGGGACTGGTTCACAGGTTAGAGAAGCCCTAGGAAGCTGTAGGCTAAACTTTGTGGGAGAGTCATGTCAGAGCTCAGAATGCTGATGGAATGCAGTCTAAAGGCTAGGTTCCAGAGGGTTGTACTGGGGACAAAGACTCCAGCTGGACTCAAAATAGTGTGTGTTACACTTTGACTGAAAATTTGCATACATTTCATCCATGTCCTGATGAAACATTCCGGGAGACTGGGATTAAGAAAGGCAGACTAGGGGCCAGCGAGATAGCTCAGCAGACTAAAGTGCCTGCCTAGGCAAGCTCAGGCAAGTGCCGGGACTGGAGTTCGATGCACAGCACCACATGTCGTGCCAGGCTGCCCCCAGGGTGAGCTGAGCTGGCCAAAGTCCAGGCATAGTGGTGCACACCTGTAATCCCAGTGCTGGGGAGGCTGAAAGCAGGAGGATCACCATGAGTCTGCGCTGCATAGTGAGACCCTGCAACAACCAAATACATTAATGAAGGAAAGGAATAAAGAACAAAAGAAAGGAAGAACAAAGAAAGAAACAGAGAGGGAGGGAGGGAGAGAGAGAGAGAGAAAAAAAAAAGCAGACTGATTAGACAGGGATAATTTCATGGCAGGCCAATGCTCAGGCTGTGGCATGGACTCTTCTGGCAGCTTTTAGCCAACTGCAGTCCTCAAGGCCCGTGTCTTGGAATGGCCTTGCTCTCTGCATGCTGCTTTTGTCCACAGATGTTCCATATTCCTGATACTACAACTCCCTGTGGCCTCCCCTGATATTTTGGCTTTACTCTCGGTCTCACACCCTGGGGCCTCATGGGAACACTGCTTGGTCTCCCAAGCCTTCTGCTAAAATCTGAGTAGAAGCTGCCCTGATTGCATAACTCCCACATGCCCACAAAACCAGTGCCATATGAGTGAGGTGACACCAAGACCTGCCACCAGCTGGGGCAGTAGTCGGGGCCCCTTGGATTATGGATACAAGGTTCTCTTAGTGCCCAGATAGCAGGTGCTGTGAGACAGATCTCAGGGAACTACACTTGTTCCCCAAGCAGCTCCTTTTGAGCAGGGCACCCTGGGGCTTTCTTCTGGAAGCAAAGTCTTCCAAGAGACTTATCTTTAACGTTTTGCTCCTCTGAGCCAGTGAAGGGCAGGGTCTTGCTGATACCTGAGATGCCTACTGAGGATTTTTCCATTATTCTAATACCAAGTACTTGATGTCTTTCTAACACTAATCTTTTCAACAACTGTCCTTCCTTTTCCCATGCTTTTTAGGTGTCTTCTTTTTGGCAAAACTGAAAACCTTCAAATGGGCTTTTTTCTCTTGATTCTCACTGCAAATTCAGCTTTTTACTCACAGCTTAGAGTTTATTTTGAGTCTCAAAGGAGGCTTTGGATTCAGACAGTTTTAGCAAAGTGGGTCTGTTAAGACTTCAGTGTTTCAGAGATGGGCTAAATGTATTTTTCTCACAGAGATGAGCACGAGTCTCTTGGGGTCAGGGGTGCAAAGTCCTGCTTTATATTTGGAAAGTTCTCCAAAGCTGGATGTGTTCGGCAGGTGGGCGTTGTGTCCTGGAGGTGCTGTCTCACACGGAAGAGCATACTGAAGAGTTCACAGCTAACTGTGCTGGTAGGAGGCAGGGTCTGGACCCAACAGGTAGGTCACGGGGCATGAGCTGGAAGGGACTCTCCCCTCCTTGGGCCATCTGTCTCCTGGCTGCCCTGATATAAACAGTTCTCCTCCTCACAACCCCTTCCACCACATCATTCCTGCCTTGGAGTCAGATGACCATGCACTGAAAGTGTGAGTGCAAATAGACATCCCTTCCTTTAAGTTGCGGGTGTCAGTATTTTGTCCCAGTGATGAGAAAGTGAGTGAGAGCTCTGTTCCCACCACAGTGCTATAAGCAGGTGTGGGACCTATGAGACAGGGCTGAGGGAAAGGTCTCCAGGTCTGTGGGAGCACATAGCAAAAGGGTCAGTGGGAAGTGGATCCTGGTCCCTTCTTCTTCTTGGACTTGCTTCTCCAGAAGAACACACTTCTGCCAAAGGCCCCCAAACAGCGGAACTGGAAATAGACTTTTCCTTTTCATAAGTCAGTTGCCGTGGTGCTTGTTACAGTGACAGCAAGCCAATGTACTGACTCTCACTGTGCATTAATTGATAAGTCCTGTAGAAATGTTTCTTCTTGGTGAAACAAGAGGACCTGAAAGTCCTGACAAGTGCTGGTTCCCTTGCAAGGGGCAAGTGTGAGGCGCCCACAAGGCAGGCGCCGCCACCTCTGGAGCTGGACGCTAGACCTGTTGCTTTGGGACCAGGGCTGCCCTCCAGTGCTGTGGGAACAGCCTCTCCTGCCATTATGTTGCAGGCAGCTGATTTAGAGAGAAATATCACAGGCAGCCAGACAGGGCCAGGCCCTCAAGGACCCACTATGGAAGCTTGCAACTGTGGGACAGAAAGGCACCTCTATTGTGGGTCAGATATCAAGACAAAAGATTAAACAAATGTACTCACGTACTTCCCTAGGGATGGACACCAGGGATTAATATTCTAATTAGGTTCTATTACCTTGAAAAAGTCAGAAGAGTCACTAACCCAACCACCTCAGGAAGAGCCCCTGTTCTGCCTTAAGGCCCACTTGCTATATGACTCACTTCCCCATTTTTTTAAATTTTTATTTTGTTAAAGTACAAATATCAATGAGACAGTTTTAAGATACCTTGACAAGATGGATTTGATAAATTAATAGATTGGAAACTGTTTTCATAATGTTTTGGTATCATAGAAGGTACATACATGATATTATACTTACAGGCATTATTATACCGTATATCTCTTATCAGTAAATTAAGAGAGTGTAGCTGTTTACGTATCTTATTTTTTATACTTGAATTACATCAAAGATTCAATAATTAATACTTTCTACCTTGTTATTTTCCTAGTGGTTGTCCATAGTACTAGAAGCCGACATAATATCTTGTCCAACCACCATTAGTGCAAATCTTGCCTCTCATAGAATTATGTAGAAGCACGGCGTTATCTATCCCAGCTGTATTGTCCATACACACACATCATGATTCTTCCTTTCTATACCCCTTCCTTTGTCTACACCTGTCAAAGACGGGCACTCCATTGTCATTCAACTAATTTAGGTGCCTGAACTCAACAACACAATCCAACACAGTCCAGCATTCCACAACAATAGTGAGTTATCTGAAGAAGTTGTCGACCATAGCCATTTACAGTTCAACTTATTATTATGGCCCTGCGGTATATACTTCATTTTTATACTTTTCTGCTGGATGGTTAAGAACTAGATAGAGCAAGACCTATATACCAATACATGAACTTTATGTTTTTATGAGGTCAGTGAAGTCCCCTCAGGGTTTATCTTGTAGTCCTGTACCTTATTCTGTAGATCCTTTGTGTCATCCATGTGGATGAGTCACGGCCAATGCTTGACCAGTTTTCTCTCTGTGAGAGCCTGAGAGAAAGTTTTCTCTCCATGTGACTCTTCTCAGGCACACTATAGATCATCAGTTTCTTTCCTCTGTGGCTCCATAGTGTCCTTGTTCAGAAAATTTGGAGTTCAACTGAGTTTCATGATGTTGCAGTATAGGTTCTCCAATGTCCTGAGTCTTCGCTGACCTTGAAAGGCTAGGGCCAAAATGTTGGCTGGCCTTGTGGCTCTTCTATTTCTCCAATTTTGATCTGTGAACTTAGGTGGTTAACCATCCAGAAGAAAAGCTGATTAGTATCCTGCAGCATATGCCATTCACTTTGCCTTATCTGACTCAATTGTTTTTAGTTGTTGTTGTAC
>PVKA01000304.1:194844-222667 GCA_004027165.1 Ctenomys sociabilis | reverse complement strand
AAAGAGAAAGAGGGAAAGAGAGAAAGCATAAAGAAAATATGTAGGAGGGGAATAGCTGATGAATGGGACCTCCAATCCTAGCTTCTTTAGGACTCTACATACGGATTTCCTTAATGGTTGTAGCAGCCTGCATTCCCACTAACAGTGGAGAAGGGTTCCTTTTTGCCTATAGCCTGTTGAGTATTTGGTATTGGTTGATTTCTTGATGTTAGCCATTCTTTTTGGTGTAAGAGGGATCTCGGTGATATTTTAATTTGTATCTGTTGAATGACCAGTGATATTGAACATTTTTTTCACATATTTATTTGCCATATGCATCTCTTCATGTGTGAAGTGTATATTTATCTCAGGTGCCCATTTTCAAGTTGGGTCTTTGAATTTTCATTACCTAATTTTTAAAAATTCTTTATGTGTTCTAGGTAAGAGGCCTTTGTCTAAAAGATAGTCCATTATAATTGTCTCTCTCGTGTGTGTGTGTATGTGTGTGTGTGTGTGTGTGTGTTTTAACTCTCTTGGTGATTTCTTTTGACCCGCAGAAACTTTTTAAAAAGATATGACTCCAATTGTTGATTCTTTGAAGTATTTCCCATGCAGTGTTATTTTTGTTTGTAAACTCTTAACCCTGTGTTCTTAAGGTTTCTACCTACTTTCTCTTACAGAAGATTTAGTGTTTTAGTTTTAATATTTAAATCTTTGATTCATTTTTCATGTTGATAGGCAGGAGTGTATTTTAAAACTTTGATGTATGGAGAGCCACTATTTCCAGCACCTTTTATTAAAGGGGTTATCTCTCCTCCAAAGAGCATGTTTGTTCCTTTTGTCAAAGATAAGGTAGCTGATTGTCCTTGTAGTTATGTCCACAACTTCTGATATATTCAATTGATCTTCAGATCTGCTCCCCGCCCTTCCCCCCATACCATGCTGATTTTATCACTGTAGCTTTAGAGTGTAATTTCAAGTCAGGGGTTGTTATGTGTCCCTACATTTTCTTTGTGACTCAGAGTTGCTTTTGCTATTCTGGGTCTCTTCTAGTTTCAGCTGAATTTTAGGAATATTTTTTCTAGATCTGTGAGATATGCTAATGGTGTTTTAATTGAGATGGTTTTGTATCTGTCTAGCAATTTTGGGAGTATGGCCATTTTTGCAATGTTGGTTCTTTACATCTAGGAATAAGGAATATATTTCCATTTTCTGAAATCCTCTTCGATTTTTTTTTTTTCAGAGTACTATAAGTTTTGCTATGTAAATCTTTAATGCCTTTATGAGATTGGTTCCTCAGTATTTAATTTTGGGCAGTGTCATTGTGAAAAGCATGGTGTCTATAATTCCTCTCTCAGTGTGTTTGTTGTTTGTGTATAGAAAAGTTCTTGATTTTTGAGTGTTGACTTTGTATCCTGCTATGCTATTCAGTTTGGTTATTAAATCTATAAGTCTCTTAGTGGAATATTTGAGGTTTTCGAAATACAGTGTCATGTCTGCATGACACTGCAAATAATGTTTTTGCTTTTTCTTTGACAGTCAGTATCTTGTTTATTTATTTATTTATTTTTTTCTTGTCTAATTGCTCTGGGTAATGTTTCCAAACCATATTGAACAGGAGTGGTGACAATGGCTATCCTTGTCTTGTTCCTGATTTATAAGTGAAGGTGTTCAATTTTTTGTCTGTTTAGTATGATGTTAGCTGTTGGCTTGTCATAGATGGTTTTTATCAGATTGATGAAAAGATCATCATTTCTGATTTTGTGTAGTGTTTTTTTTTTCATCATGATCGAGTGTTGGGCTATGTCAAAAGCATTTTGACATGATATGTCCCCCTTCCTCTTTGGCTCTTTAGATGTGGTGTATTACATTTATGGCTTTGTGTATAGCATACCAATTCTGTATTCCTGGGATGAATTCCACTTGAGCCTGATGCATGATCTTCTTGATGATTTATTGCATTCTGTTTATAAGTATTTTATTGAGGATTTTTGCATCTGTCTTCATTAGGTAAACTTGCCTGTAGTTGTCTTTTCTTGGTTGGGTCCTTCTTTCCTTTTGGTATCAGAATAATACTTGCCTCCAGGAATGAGTTTGTGAGAGTTACTTTCCTTTCAGTTTCATTGAAGTGTTTGAGAAGAGTTGGCAATTGGAACTCCCTAAATTTCTTGTTCAGTGCAGTAGAACTTGGGCTTTTCTTTCGGTAGCTTTTTGATTACATTTTCACTTTCATTGACTGATATTGGTTATTCAGAGTTTTTATGCCTTCTTGGTTCAGCTTTGGTAGTTCATAAGTATTTATGTTTAGTCCATTAATTTCTTTTGTAGTTAAATGTGTTTCTTGTTTGCAACATAGTTAGATTTTGTTTCTTAATTCTTCCTCCTCTTCCTCTCCTTCTTCTCCTACTTTTCCTCCTCCTCCTCTTGCTCTGCGGTACTAGGTATTGAACTCTGGACCTTGCACTTGCCAGGCAAGTACTTATTTTACTGAGCTATCTCCCCAGCCCCCAGTTCAATCTCTTCTTGATTTGCTAGTCTGTGCTGATAAATCTGCTGTGATTCTGATGGGCTTTCCAATATAGGTGATCTGTTTCTTTTCACAGATTTTAATATTCTGTTCTTGAGCTCAATTCCTGGGATCTTGATTACTATGTGTTTGGGTGAAGTTTTATTTTTATTATTACTAGCTGAAGTTCTATATGCTTCTGTTACCTGTATATAAGAGTCTTTTCCTATGCTTGGGAAATTTTCTGCCACTATTTCGGCAAACACACTTTTTATGTCTTTCGTGTTATCTCCAGCAGTTTCTCTGATACCTAATAGTCTTATATTACCTTTCTTTGCATCATCTTGCAGCTGTTGTATGGTTACTTCCTTATTTCTTATTATTTTTAAGAGATGTTTCCTTTCATGTTCACTAGCTGCAATGCCATCTTTGCACTCTCAAATTCTATCTTCTGTTTCATTCAAGTAGTTTTTTCAGCTTTTAGTGGAACTTTTAATGTCTCAGATATCTGTTTGAATCTGTTTCATGCATTCTAGTTCTTTCCTCTGTTGTTCATTTAATGTCTCCCATTTTCCTACTCTCTTCTTTTTCTTGTGTTTCTCTTTCTTAGATTTATCAAGCAATTCTTTCATGATTTCTGATTTACTCTGCAGCCTGATGGAGTTGTTTCTTTACTTGAGTTGCTATGATCTCAGAAATTTCAGCTGTGTGACTTACAAGTTCTTCTATGACCTTGTCTCCTGGACTTGTTGCATGTTGTTCAGTTGTCTGAGATTGCCTTTTGTTTCTTTGGTTTGTCATTTTTTGCAATGATGATAGGAGGGCAGGGTGTGGGTCAGCAAGTCTCTCAGGAGTTTGGGTAAGCACACTCGGCTCCCCACAACTCTTGCTGTGTAGGGTTCAATGTGGTTTCCTCCTCATTAAGGAGAGGGGGCAAATCACAATTCAAGAAGGAGCCAGTAATGATAAGTGCAGGCTGAAGTTTTGTAGGCTATTTCGATTTTAGTTTGGTGCAGGGTAATGCTCCACAAGGCTCCTGTAGGTTGCTATGGCATTCTCATCTCTATCCTGGTCTTCAGGTTGAAGACAGGTGGCCAGCCTCAGTGGAACTCTGGCAGGAAAGCTTAGAGGGTGTGTGCACTAGGGCTGTGGTTTCTCCCAGGCATTCTTCAGGCAAGAGTTGGTGGCCTGACTCAACAGAACTCTTATGGGAAGGTTCTGGGCTGATGCTGACCTCTGGCAGTGTTCCAGTGGAGGCCAGTTGGCTGGGCTGAGCACAACTCCCTGGATATTCTATTTCTATCAAAAATATTATTGAAAGTGTGTTAGGGCTTATGTTGAGTTTGTTTACCACTTTAGGCTCTATGATCATTTTAGCAATATTACTTTTTTGGTTTATAAGGTGGTATATTATTCCATGTACTTGTTCCATGTATTCTGTTTAGTTTCCTTCATGAATGTGTTACAGATATTAGTGTATACATCTTCCCTGCTCGTGTCTATTCTTAAGTAGCGTAAGGTTTTTCCCTAGCGTATCATCTAGCATGTTGAATTACTACTGTTCATGAAGATTTTTATTGAGCATGTACAAAATGTTGTTTTCAATTTCATTAGGAAGGTCTTACTTCTTTTTTCAGACAAGAGTTGTCTTGGTGCCATTTCTTTCATTGCTGGGACAAAATACCTGACCCCCAGAATTAAGGAAGGAAAGGCTTACTTAGCTCAGTGTGTGGACTATTTAGCTCGTACTTGGCTGGCTCCAAGGCCAAGTGGCCCTTAGCAGCAGATCGTGGCGATGCAAGACAGCAAAAGCAACAGTGGCAAAAGGGAAGCAGCGCAAAGAGCGATCTCTTTTACTCCCTTACGTTTTATGCGAGCTGCCCCCCCCTCCCCCCCCGGGTCCCCATGTTAGACAATGAATCAGTCAAAGAGATTTGAAGCCATCCCATGACTAGGTGAGGCTTTCAGGGTACGTCTAGACACACATCATAACAAAGGTCAAGGTTGACTTTGAAAACACAAAGAGACAGTTTTTTTGTTTTTTTTTTTTTAAATGATGTCCTCACTATGGCCCCACCAGAGATACTTTGCCAAGATGTGTTCAGTACTTTTATTTAGAACAAAATGTTGGTATAGCCTGTATCTCAGAATGCTCATTTTAAATGTATAGTTTAAAGAAAAAAATACATCATTGCATAAATTTCTTTACAGTAGTACCATTTAGTTATGGCTGTGGACATCTTTAAGGCAGTAGGAGTGAGACCTGTCTTCCTTAGAAGCACATTCACTGAGTAGTTGACAGAGTCCGTGCTTGAGTTGCAGGTCTTGTCAGGCTGGACAGTTTCCTTTATTCCTTGTTTATTTCAGGTATTTCTTCTGTGTCTGTAAATGTTGTTTACAACAAGTAGTGGGCTAAATGTGTAGTGCAATCTGTATACCACAGGTTCACTGAGGGCCTTGTAGGTGGAGGCTGTCTTCTAAACCCTAGGGATTCTTTGGCAAGTGAGACGAAGTTCCCCGTCCTCATGAAGTTTGCATTCTAGTGGAGAGAGATGGTGGCTGACGTGCTTAAAAGGCAGATGGTATAGTTTGCGTGGAGGTGGTCAGTACATGGAAAAGGCAACAGGGGCCCAAACGTGCTGAAACAAACATGCCTTACATTTTAAAGTGTTAGGCGAAGAACTGGGAAAAGGAGGCTGTAGTCTCAAACTTTGTAGGAGAGGATGTGAGCAGATCTGGGGAGGGAACCTGCTACTGGGGACAAAGTTAGAATGAAGCCCTAAAGGGTGAGGCTGGCAAAAGGATTCCCTGTTGGGTAGGGGCCCTGGAGCAATGAAGGATAATGAACCTCTGGGGAGGCTGTGTTCAGTTTCTAGATGGTTCCCAGACCTAGACCATGGTCCACATCAGTACTGTAGGTTGGGGCCAGCCAAATAGCTCCATGGATGAGAGCACCTGCAAGCAGGCACAGGGGCTGGGGATTCAATCCTCAGGCCTGTCATGCTGGCCCTACCCATGGGACACACTGAGAGAGCAGTTGAGACTGGTGGTGCGTGCCGGTAATCCCAGCACTTGGGAGACTATCAACAGGAGAATCACTAGGAGTCTGATCCATAGTGAGACCCTGAGCACCTTGAAGACCCTTCCCTCAGATACAGGAAGAAAAAGAAAGTATTGTAGGTTGATTATTCTAATTATGGGGATTCTCTTATCAAATGTCCATGTAATAGTGTTTGAGGTTTTTAGGTGTTTCAAACCAGCGCCTTATATTGATGATTTCTATTTAACTGATCAACATAGATTTCTGCTTTCTACCCTATCAGGACACCAATGCAGCTATTTTAAATTCAAATCAAGTGGGCTTCATTTCATTATCTTGTAAGCTTCTTGTTATACAGGAATGAAGAACATTCCAGTTTGCAAACTTTTAACTGTGTAGATGGATAATTAGCTTGTGAAAAACATACTCAATTTTGCAAACAAGTACTGATTCTGGCAAGTAATTAAAATTAGTCATTATGGTACAACTTTGTGGATTTACCTTCCACTGCATGCTGTTAAGATCTTGTCTAAGCAAGATTAATAAAAAATAAAAAATCTTGACTGAACATCTGTTGCAAAATGACTTTCAATTTGCATCTTCTCTATGTGACTTCTGATTAGAGTTTTGAGTTCAGGTAGCAGGAAAGTGATTCGATCTGTTATTATCTCTTTGTAATTTCATATGTGGGCCAATTCATTGAAATGTCTATGATTGGCAGAAGTAAAAATAAAGTAAAATATATGGATTTTATAGAAGGAGATAAATCTCAATGTAGCAGTGTTTGTATTTTCTAATTGAAGTTATGACAGTGACTAATATGATCAATGTTAAGTGTCTATTTTGCAGTTATTAAATGCAGGTCTAAATTTCAATAAATTAGTAGAGTGGCTTCATAATATGTTCATCATTTTAGGTCTATGTAAAACTAATTTAGGACTTGGAGATATAAATGGTATCTGTGTAACACTGGATACGTTGCTATATATTGAGATTGATAGCCCCTTGAATATTTTTCTCAATGAATGGACATAACATGAACATATCTACAATTTATGCTCAGCATATACCTAACTGTTGACTTATACCAGGTTCCAGATGGTCATTTTAAGATACTAATTAAAATCAACTTTGACAAGTGAAAGTAATGATTAAATTTAGCTCCCCACTGGCTGCACAGTTCCCTGTCAGCATACTCCCAAGAGAGCGGGCTCTCTCTGAGGGGTTTCCAGTCAGTGCTCAGTACACAGTGTACCAAGTGAGAACTGTACAAAATGTTGCCTCTTAAGTTTTGCTGTATTTGGCCAAATAGCTCAGCAGAATGAAGTGTCTGTAAGCAGGCACAGGGGCCGGGTGTTTGATCTTTGGGCCTGCCATGCTGGCCCCACTCCTGGGGCACTCTGAGGCAGCAATTGAGAATCTGCGTGTGGAGTGCCCCCACCCTTAATCTCAGCTCTTGGGAGGCTGTAAATAGATGAATCAGTATGAGTCTGATTTAGTAGTGAGACCCTGAACACCCTATAGACCCTTCCCTAAAATACAAAAGAAAAAAAAAAAGTTTTGCTGCATGGCAACTTGACTTTACATAATTCTGTCTTTCAGGGTGCTACTTATTCTTCCTCTAGTCCTGCATAGGATGTGCTTTTGTTGCTCACTTTTAATACTGTTCCATTTGCCCTTCAATGATAAAACTCATTTTATAAAAATATTTGTATTCATGGTTCTTCAGCATCATATAGTTTATTATTACTGGTCTCTAGTTTGAGCTACGTGCTGAACATATTGCCTAGCATCTATAGTAAGCTGACTTTCTAAATAATAGTTTAAAATTTAGCTCCAGAAGGCATGTCCTTTAAAATCACTAAGTAAATAAAGCCCTTCCTGTCATTTTTCAAGTTAACCTTGCCCTGACAGTGCTGTTTTATGTAGCAAGGCTAGAAACAGAAATACTACTGCAATTAGAAAAGATAAGATGAAATTACAGATAAATGTTATTTTCATTTAGTTAGAAATCTTCAAAGTAAAAATCCTCCCCTCAATCCTTTACCTAGGAGAATTTATAAATTCAATTATAAAAATATGCTGACCCAACACCGAGAGAGAGAGACAGACAGACAGAGAGAGAGACACACACACAGAGAGAGATTGGTAATTATTTTAAAAGCCAGTAGAAACCAAATAAGAGAGGCTATTTAAGATCAATATGATGAAATCATGAAATATTCTTGAATAGCATAAAAATAGACTTGAACAAATAGACAGTTTATGTGTCTAAATGAGAAAGCTGGTATTGTAAACCTCCTCAATTAATTTAAAAATCCAATGAGCTTCCAATTTAAGTCCCAGTGTGATTTGTCTCTCTCAATGCGCAATTCCATAGTTTATGTGAAAGAATACATTTGTATGAATACTCAAGAAAAATATGAAAAACAAGAACAATGAGGTAAGAGTTGCAGTGCTCAACAGGAAAACCATTTGAAAACTGCAATATTTGAAGTATTAATTAAATTGAAATTAGTCTATTTCTTTATATGTGTAAGACTAAGAAGGAATCCTCAGAAATCACAAAATTAATTGCACATGACTTACAGGAAATTGTGGTTTGAAAAAATAATGTATATGGAAATATGTGTGTATAAGGTTAAGTAAGAACATACAGTGAACTCAATCCTTTAATAGTTCTGAACTTGGGCCAATGTACCAAAGCTGTGTAGCCCTACCATCAAATACAAGATTAAAATATTTCCATTGTCCTAAAAATATCCATCATTCTATATCATCTGTGCCCACTCTTTTCTCATATATTTTGTCTTTTTTCATGTATATTGTACAGAGTCTACAGAGTCTCACTATGCAGATTGGACTCATAATGATCGTCCTGTTTTTTGTCTCTCAAGTGCAGAGATTACAGGCATGTGTCACCACATCCAGTCTCAGACCCTGTCTCAGCACATCCTGGGAGCATATTTTGTCTTTCGTAGAATGTCATTGCATGTGTTTATTCACTGTACAACTTCTTTCACATACCACATACTATTTAGGACTTATCTATGTGTCTCAGTTTTATTGCCAAGTAATATTCCATCATGTGGATATGCCACAATTTGTCTGTATACTAGGAAATAAACATTGAAGGGTCTCCAGTGTGCGACTAAATAAATAAATAATAAATAAATAAATAAATAAATAAATAAATAAAATCACTATAAACATTTGTCTGGAGTCTTCATATGGATATGATCCTTCATTTCTTTTGCATAAATACCTAGGTAGGATGGTCCTGTTGTATGATAGGTAAATATTAGCTGATTATGAAGCAGCCAAATTGTGTTCTAGAATGATTTTACCATTTTTACTTCAGACTAGGAAGTATTGTATACCCCCTCACTTAATTTAGCACAAGGAGAGTGTCACTTTTTTTTTTTCCCCACATTTTTACAATATTTTATCCATCCTTCTATGGATAATAATATTAACTTTTAATTTTCACTTTCTGTTTTACTGGTAATATTGAATACATTTTCATCTGTGGCTTTGACGTTTGTATTTATATTTTGGTGAACTGTCTCATCCAGTCTTTTTTTTTTTTCAATTGTTTTATTTTTTCAAAATTGATTTTGAGAATTCTTTAAGTATTCTGAAATAACTCTTGGTCAGATATTTATTTTGTAACTATTTTCTTCAGTTTTTTTGGCTGGTCTTTGTAGTTCCTTTTAGAGTCCTTTAAAGGTTAAAATACTTGGTTTTAATAAAAGTCAGTTCATCTTTTCGTTGAGTCTTTTGTTCTTTTATATATTCCAGAGATTTTCTTTTCTTTATTATTGTTATTTTCTTCTTTCTTTTTTCTCCTGAATTTTAAGGAAGGGTCTACAGGGTGTTCAGGGTCTCAGTACTAGATCGGACTCATAGTATTTCTCCTGTTTAGAGCCTCCAAAGGGCTGGGATTACAGGTGCACGCCACCATGCCCAGTCTAGGGCAGACCCGGGCTTGGAACACCCCGACCCCTGCGCCTGTTTGCAAGCACTTTATTCTGCTTCTTTTGAAAAGTATAGTTGTTTTAAGTTTTTTAAAAGAGAACAAAAATAGTAAAAAACCCAGATGATACAGAAAAAAGGGGGAAAAATATAGGTATGTACACAGGGTAGCTTTCATAATTATACTGCTGATTTCTCTTGGCCTATTGAAAGGAATATTTAGTGCTTATTTTTGCTTTTCTTCTTTTTAATTTAATTTTTTGACCAATTTTGCCTGCTCATTTTAGTAATCTGAAAAATTTATTTGAAGACCACATTATGCCATATAACAGCTATGGTAGAATTAGTATCATTTTATTTAGTAAAATTTTGTACCATTGGTTTGAATTTTGTATTCAGGCATTTGACAGCATTTTTCAGCCAACTTTTGTAATGTGATATTAGGCAGTGGTGGCAAATCTTTTAGAATTTTCAGTAACACAAATAGCTATAGGTTCCCCACCATGCTATAAGGTATGGATTATCCCTATGTCTGTCCTTTCCTCTACTTTTCTCCTCTTCATTTCTGACTTTCCTTGTTTATAGGGAAAACTCATTTACCTTTGATTTTTCTAGCACTTTTGCTAGATACCAATTAACATGTGTATGTGGTCCAATTCTTTGTGCATAGAATTTTTTTTTTTGGCAGAACCAGGGATTGAACTTAGACCCTTGCAGTTGCCAGGGAAGCCACTTACTCCACTGAGCCATCTCCCCGGCCCCTTTCCAATTCTTTCTGTATGTCTCTTCTTTCCACTACTATGCTTGCTTTAGTATCTGAAGTTTTATGATCTTAAAATCGAGTAGTGTATGTCCTTTGTATTTGTTCAAAGTCGCCTTGACTTTTTCCTCTTCTTGTTAATTTTTACATAAGTTCTTGCTAATATTTTGAAATTATCCATCTATTGGCATCTTAGAAATACCAAGTTTTCTAAGCTATGAGCTTGGTATACTCTTCTGCTTGATATGGCCTTACTTGATGAAGTTTTAGTATATTTTTCTATTTTATCATCCTAAGCAGGTGCACCACCATCACTGTAGCCATTTCCCGCTGCAGCCAGATACCATGCTATCCTCCTTGAATAGTATCTACCCTAAACCTCTCAGGGATCTCATATTTTAGAATCAGCATTTCTTCCCATTTTATGGGTGAGGAAATTGAGACTCAGGAGGGTCACTCATGTACATACCTTAGCCATCATTCATCTTCTTGGCCAAGTGAGGATTCCTACTTTCTGAGAATTTTAGCCTTCACTTCTAGACTGGTTTTCAAGCATGCACTTCTTTGGATTTTGGCATAAGACAAAACTTGTCACCTGAGGATGAAAGGCACGAGTGATAATGGGAATCCGTATCTGGTAGAGAAAAAAGACATTTATACTCCTTAATGATTTTGCTGTAGAGTCTTTGTTAAGGGTAGAATACTTCCATGCAATGAATGGGCCAATTCTGTTGACTATTGCCATATTTAAGAAAAATAACATATGTTGAAACTTTGTTTGCAAAAAATAAAACTTTATTTGATTTAGCCACTCACTGTGCCATGTGAATATATCTAAGTTTCTTTGCTGTAGTTTCTTCCTCTGCTCAAATGTGGGTTAAAATGCCCAAGTCATTGCAATGCCCAGTCCTGTAATTATATTCAGTAGTAGTTCCATTGAATAGAAAATTATTCCTCCCAGAATTCCCTTGGCAATCTGTTATCACTGCTCTTCCTAATATTTGTATAGACAATATCTTAATCAAGTGTTATTGTATCTGTTTCTCATAAATTTGTCTCAAAGTGTTGTATTTCTTTGCTGCTGCTGCTGTTAATTCTCAGCTTGTCCCAGCTACCTTGCACGACAGCCTAAGCCTCTCCTTTCCCGACATGGCCTTGCTCCTCTTGAAGAGAGGCAGGTTCCTTCGTGCTTGTCCAAGTCTGGCTCCTTCTGCTTTCATGTGGTGGCCGACTCCCAGGAGCTCAGTGCTGTCAGTGGCTGCTGCCCGTGACTCTGCGTTGAATGCCGCACTCAATCCTGCTTTTCATTTTCTTATGACACCTTGCATCTCATGAATCTGAGGAGCCTTCAGTTTTGTGTTGTGGTGAGGGCGACTAAAGTGATGGGCGTGGAGCATCGATGGTGTATGTTTGTGTGCGCGCATGCGCGTGTGCGTGCATGTGTGTGTGTGTATGTCTGTGTGAGTGAGTGTGTTTACACCTGCTAGGCAGGGGCATTGTCCCCGCAGAGGCACTCGGGGTTCTTTGCAAACTGAGTCACACTTTACCCTTGTAGGTGATTTTCACAGTAACATTCAGAGCATTTATTGACACATTCATCTTGGCATTTTACATAATTTTAAGCAGAAAAGCTTGGGTGATCTATTGTGATGTGTAGTATTGGAGCCTGGAACCTTATACTACATGTGTGTCTTATGTACAAAAAAAAAAACTTGTAAGAAATACCTTCTAGTAGAGTTTGCATATTCTTTTATGTAACATTCTCTTATTTTAAAATATATATGCTCCCTATGATTCACTCATTCTTCTAACATGATGTATAACATTATTCTTCCTTCCTATATCATCCAGCCAATGTGAACCGCAGTTTAATGACAGCATCCTTTTATGACATATGCATTTAATTTTCCCTAAGAATATTGCCTTTAATCTGTGATTGTGATGGCAGTAGTGTCCTTTTATATACAGAAGCCATTATAAGATATGTGGACTTATTGATCCTCTCTTCAGTAGCAGGAGTTTATTAAGATGGAGCGGCTCTTCTTTATTTTGCGTTTACTGATAATGTCATATGATAAGACCTGGCAATCCTAAACTCTTTGAGGTTCTACTGTTACCTCATTCATTGAGTTTATAAAAATAAAATACAGATTTTTTTTTTGCCTTGCTGTCTTGTGTCACTCAAAAGAGTGACATTAAGAAGTTATATACAAAATATATATTCCTCACTGGACCACAAAGTACAACTTTTAAATTTTTATCCTTTTTAATAAATGTGAAGAAATGATTATTACATAAAATAATTGTTAGTAAATAATTGTTAGGGGTATCTTAATATCTAATTATTTCCTTTTGGTATATGTCATATAAATGGCTTTCCTAGAATAAAAAAATATGCCATTTAATTGTTTTTAGCACATTCACAGAGTTGTTTTACCACTGTAGTCTTATAATGTTTTCGTCACCCCAAAACAAATTCTATTCCTATTATCAGTCACTCTTTAATTCTCCTCAAGTCTCTAGTTCCAGGCAATCACTAACTTATTTTTTGTCTTTCCTTATTCTGGACATTCCTTAGAAATGTGTAAGTGGGTTGCCATTTGTGACTGGCTTGTCCATTTCTGCAAAGAAATCAGCTGCAATTTTGATCATGATTTTGTCTAATGTATAGATCAATCTAGAGTATTGTAGTCTTAACAGTGTTAAGTTTTCTTCTCTGTGAACATGGACTATCTTCCCATTTAAGACTTTGATCTCTTTTAACAATAATATGAACAAGTACTCAGTGGTAAGAGTGACACTTCTGAAGTGTTTCACTTCCTAGAATTCTCTTGTTAGGTCTTTCTTCTGGTCTTTGTGAATTCATATATTTTCAAAAAGATTTTTTTGGCAATTTGATATGAGGAATCAGGGATAAGTTCATGGTTTGAAATTCTTATTATGTGTTATATATGAGTTATACCTAGTTTATTTTGACAGACATAGAAGGAATTTGGGGGACTAATTTATGACATTTTGGGTCTTTATGTGTGTTTGAATTCTTACTTTTGAGTTCTTGTTTTTGCCTTCTAAATCTCCTCATACTGCTTTACACTATTGATTCTTTAGCTTCAATGTTCCCTTAAAACAAGTCATTCAGAATTCATTGAGTTGTATAACTTCCTACCTTCATCCCATTTTAATTCAGTTTTGTTTACTAACATATTAAAAATGTCACTGACCAATTACTTTTTCTTTAATTTTTAAGTGATTATGAGGTACAGATTTATTTTCATCTTTTTATTTGAAATTCATACGTCTAAATGTGAGTTCCCTTCAAAGTACTAGTGTTGGTGAAAGATAACATGGTGAAAAATTTTATCAGACCCAGCTGGAAGCTGTCCAGCGTCACTGTCCCTTCAGTCCCCGGAATCATCCTCCAATTGCGTGGCAGAGCCTGGCCTCCCGTCTCAGTGCTCCGGGCTGGCTGGCTGTTGCCCAGTAGCTTCTGTGGTTTGCAGGTCTGCGCAAAGAGCCTGCTCAGTTTTCACAGCCTCGGTGAGTCTTCCCAGTTGCACTCTTGCCGTGTGACCCAGAGGGCAGACACACACTGCAGGGGATGCAGGGCTTCTTGGGGCCAAGAATGTCAGCATGTATCTCATAGAGGGTATCACCGAGCATTTTCATAGTTTGCTTTCCAGTTATGTGACTAAATTCATTTTGCTTCCACCTTCAGGACTTCGAGACTATAAATTCCAAGTCTTGGCTTTGGCTTCAGTTCATGCTTTCATCCTTAGGCAACCATCCAGAGCTGACAAAGACAGGCAAGCTGCACCTCATGTTGTTTCCATCCTCCAGGCTGTCTTTTTTCAGATCTGTTGTTTCTGTGTCCTGCAGGAGTATCCGATACCAAACTTGCTTGCTGCAACATGCCCCTGCTCCACCCCGAGGGACCTCTTCCCCTGTTCCCAGTTCTGCCCCTCATCTGCCTATCCTCAGTTCTCACTTCTGTTCTACCTGTGATCAGTTCTGTTTTCCTGTCTCTTCCATTCTACCTCTGTTTCCTCCTAACTTTATACTGGGGCTCAAAATAAAAGCTGGGGCCTAGGAGATGGCTCAGTGGAATAAGCACTTCCTGGGCAAGCACACAAGGGCCTGAATTCAATCACCAGCACCACCAAAAAGAAAAAAAAAAAAAAGCCGGGGCCCTGAGAGAAGTTGGGGAAGGGACTCCTGAAACGGGGGTTCAGAGGAGGTATTAAGGAGTGGTACAAAGCAGGACCCTAGTCCACACAGATCCAGGGCTGTGACTTTTAAGGATAAGAGGATAGGAAGTGAATGGCTCAGGAGCAGGGAGCAGGTCCCTCCTCACAGATGTGGTCTTTGTTTTGCAGGACTGGGTTTCTAAGTATTAATATTATTTTCTGTTTGTAAAAGTAATCTAGGAACATTCTCTCACCCCTAACGACCATCTGGACTGCTTTTTGCACCTTAGTCATTTTGTGTTTGTTTGTTTGTTCCTGTGCTATTTATACTTTCCATACCTGAAATGTCTATACATAATTCTGTCCATTTTTTTCTCTTTAGATATTTTCATATGTGTCATATTTCTTAGCTAATGTTTCAAAGTTGTATAATATTTCAACATAGCAATGGTAGGATTGCTGGATTTATCAAATAAACCTACAGGATACTCACTTTGACCTTCAATAAAACTATACATATTTATGTATATAGTAGTAGTATATATATTTATTTTCTAGTTTTTACCTGAAGTGATAAATTCAAGTGCTCATTCCTGTATTTTATCTTGCAATCCTACAAAATACTGCATTACTTACACATTGCTTGTTTTGGACACTTACGTATTTTCAGTGATTCAGTAGACATTTTGAAGCATAAAATTTCCTATTTTGAAATACATTTTAGGTGGGTTGTTAGAATTACCAAGGAGATGAGTGTTTCTCTCTCTCTCTCTCTCTCTCTCTCTCTCTCTCTCTCTCTCTCTCACACACACACACAAGACTTTTCAAACCTATCACCAAATCGCTTCAAAAAGGTTACAGCAATTTACGCTCTCACCAACAGCATAGGAGAGTCCTCACGTCCTGTGCTCTAATATTATCACTTAAATAGTCATTTGCTATTTTGGCAGACAAATAATGATATATCATTTTCCTCTTTGACTGCTAATGAAGTTCACATTTTTTGTTGTTGTTGTTATTTATTAGGTATTCTGTGTCCTGGTTTTGAAATTTTCTGCAAAAGCATTCTGTCTTGCCTGTCCCTGATTTGCATTGCTTTGAAGTCACAGGAATGTACCTTATTTTTATTTAGTTAATAATTTTTTTCAGAGGTTGCGGTTGAAGCCTGATCCCCAGGCTCACGCTCTGAGATGAACTTTGCCACATGCCTTACCACCAGCCTACCTGCCAGCCTACTCATTGTTTAAAAATAAAAGCTTCATGTGATTCTGAAAGGCATTTAAAATAAATTAATTAAAGCACAGAATATAGTAATTTTTTTCTAAGACTGCAGAAGTAAATTTTTCTTTTCACAGCTCTCCCCCATTTTTCTTCCTGATGTATGACTGGTTTAAAATACAACTTCTATAAATACTTCCTGTATCCACCCATATAAACCTACTACTACGCAGTGCAGGGTTCTGCTGTTTTCCTGGTGTGCTACACCAGCTCCGCAAGGGTGGTTCTCCCATCTAAAAGCAGGGTGATAATACAGAGCGTGTCTATGAATTTCGTCATGCCCATTACCCCTTTCTTAGTGGTCCAAGCCCAATTTAGAAAAGTGCTGAAATAGCAAGACTGGCTTCTTCTAAGAAGAGGAAGGATAGACAGGGCAAATTGCTTTTGGCCCATTTCCTTAGGTTAAGTAAAGAGGGCATGTGCTTTGCCAGGCAGCCATCCTCTAACTCACGATGATGGCCTGTCCTTTGCCCTTCCTGGGCCTGCTTTAATTAGTCTTCATGATTGTTAAATAAGGGGCCATTTGACTGCCTTCTCAGTGACATTTTTGTACAGCAAGAAGGCTCCCCGACTGGCCAATTTCATATTCCTTGGACTTAGTTTGTGGATATTCTCATGTGTTTTCAGTTTCACTTTTGCTTTCCCATCAGTTCCCCTGTTCTTTGCCTTGCATGAACTTTTCAGCAGTGCTTGATAATTTGCTCCCTCAGTTGGATCCTTCCACATTACCTGTGCACATCCCTGGCCTGACCCTGGATGCTGGGCTTTTCTCATTGCGATATTCGGCGCTCATGCCCTCCGTGTTGTCAAGATCCCTTAGGAGTCTTTATTTTCTGTTTTCAATTTGATGTTTTGTGTTAAGCACAGTGCTGTATTGTTTGGGGATGATAAATAGCTGGCTTGATGATCTCAGTGATTCTTATATGGAAGGCTTCACTGCTGAACTCCTTTGATCTGAAATTTCAGTAATTTGAGTGCTTGTTCGGTGCATGTGGGATGCTCTACACTGCTTCTTATTTTGGAAATGTTCCTCATCTGACAGGGAAGAGGTTGCTAGAATTTGGGGCAGAGTGTCTTCTTATGAGCCGTTCTTTTCCACTTTGTTCCAACTTTCTCTGATGACTGCGAGAGTGTGGTAAAGGGAGGCTCTGGCTTGTGCTGGTCATCAATGATCTCAAACTTCTAGGAGGAAGACTTGAAATAGACATTTGGAGAGGAAGGAAAGCAATTAGGTCAGCCACCGTGTACTTGACTTATAATCTTGAAGTGGTGGTTTCGCATGCAGTTTTCCCTGTTATTCAGAAGGAAAAACCTCTGTTCTGTGGGACAAAAAGAAAGTTTCCTGTGATCCCAAGAGGTTGCAGCTCTCCCAACCTCAGCGGAGTACCCAATCAGTCTGTCCTGTCATTCAGGTGATTGTTAAAAAGGGGCTTCTCCTGAGGAGAAGATGTCTTCATCTTCATCAAAAGCAGCTGCTTTCGAGCCTAATGGGATGCCAAGTATTTATGTATTTCAAAAGTTCACATTCGTAAATAGACATTTTACCATTTTACTAATCACTTGTCCTGTGCCAACCAGGCACTGTTTAGCTCTTTTCCTGAACATCACCAACTTGGAATGTAATCTCAGCAATTATCATCATTCACACATAATTTATATTTCTGGGCAAATGCAGGATGCCAAATCTTTATTGTACTTGTTCAATTTGTGCAATGCATTCTTTGAGGACTCATTTGGAAGCATATATGTACACTGTAGTTATAAAATGCATTGAAGAAAATATCGGACTTTAACATAGAGCATATATTCCAAATTAATACAAGAGGCATTTAAGCTTTCAAATATATTGCTGCAAAAGTAAAGTTAGTAAAAGAATGCAATTTGGGAGCTCATTTACTGGGGAAAAAAATAGTGATGTGTTTCATCCTGTAATTCCACCCAGACTTGTACTTGCTTAATAGGAGAAAATATATATCCTGTGTTTCTTAAAATCTCATTAACTTAGGGGTATATATTTAAAAATGAGAGGGGCTGTGTAATATTTTTACCCACCAGCCTTAGAATGAGAAATTGCAGTTGATGGCAGGAAGACAGCCACTGCAGTAAACACCCTTCAAGGCACACAGACCCGTGTACACACACGCACAGGCCACAATTATGTGCTTAACTTTCTCTGCATCATGATTTTGTGTTTCTTTCTGTTTCCCTCCCTCTTCCTGCTCCTTCCCAGTCAGCTCTGTCTGGTGTAAGAAATCCCCATCTCTCTCTCTTGGCATATTCTGATGAGGCTTTCTCTCTCTCTCCCCCCACCCCCCAACTCTTCTTCAGGAAGAGAATTGGACCATAACTCATTGTAGAGTCAGCGGTGATTGCCTCTAAATTGGCCATGAGGGACACAGGCAGATTTTGAGAAATAAAAGACCTCTCTTTGCCATGGCCCGAGAGGAGGGGCTGGGCACACAGTTTGCCTGATAATAAGGGAAGCAACTTTCCAAGAGAGCATAAAACATGAGTGGCTGTGATTTTAATTCTATCTTTAGTTTTTGTGTATTTAATAAAAAAATTATAGCTTATTTTTCTAGCCTAGACAGCCTGTGTCCAGAACCATAATGCATCTAAAACTAAAGGAAAATAGCTTTCTATCCCCACCCTTCACCTCTCCCAAGAAAAGCTCTGAGGGTGGAATGAGGTTTCCCTTTTCTTTTTCTTTTTTTTTTTTTTCAGAACTGAGGCCCTGGTGCTTTCCATGGAAGCACTTATTCCACTGAGCCATCTCCCCGGCCCGGAATGAGGTGTCTTGTGCTGCTCCGCCTAGACCAAGGTGTGGCAGCACTGAGGCTCCCAGCCCAGGCCCACCACCTCTGCCTGGCAGCACAAATGCCAGGCTCTCAATTTACACCAACTTCCCTCCTCCAGGACTCCTCTCTAATTCTATCTTTGGTCCATTTTTAGGGGAACTTCGTGGCTTGTATGACAGCTATTTTGCGACAAATGGAAGATTACCATTATGCCCACTTAATCAAGACGTTTGGAAAAATGAGGACTGATGTTGTGGTGAGTCTCCTTTTATGCATTTCATGTACTAGAGGTTTTAGCCAACTCTGTAAGCGTGTGAACTTGCCTCTGGTTCATCTCAGAAGCCACTTATTCCAAGCAAAAGCTTGTTTCTAATAAGATAAATCTCTTGATTGGAGATTTAGACCTATCACTGCTCTGAAGAATTATTCGGACTGTCACAGTGCAATTTCTTGTGCCTTGAGGTTATCTCTACCAGTTTAGAGACGTTATCCATAGATAGTTGGCCATTAATTCCTGTCATTTACAGGTTGATTTTCTACAGCAGAATCCTTTATGGCTTTATGTTGCACTCCTTTATTAATTAGTTCTAATGGGTGTTCATCAGCATTTCTCCAAATAATTCTCTGGTCAGCCTCAGTTAAACTATGGTACAACTTAATGAGGAAGAGTACAATAGAGGTAAATTTATCGCTTAGGAGCCTCCTACCTAATGACCCTAAATTACATTACCATACGGCACATATCCTCTGTAAGGCTTCAGCCAGACTTGTTGGCATGGTTCCTGATCACACGTTGACTTGAGCTCTTGGATGCCATTTCTAAGGACTCATCAGTATTCACAGAGTAACCACAGATTTCTGTGGAATATTCTAGAATAAGGGTTGGTGCATTAGACAGACGGACAGGCAGATAAGACAGATTGATTTCTAAGAAGAAAAATGAATCCATACCTCAAAATCATACCAGTTACCTTTAAATGAAAATGTACAACAATGTGCTTTGGCTGGGGAGATGGCTTGGTGGAATAAGCGCTTCCCAGGCAAGCATAAGGGCCTGAGTTCAATCCCTGGTTCCGCCAAAAAAGAAAGAAAGAATGTGCTTTACCTTCTAGGCATGTTGGTACATGTCTGTAGTTCCAGCACTTGGGGGAGGCTGAGGTAGGAGGATTACCATGAGTGCAAGGATAACTGAGGCTACGTAGTGAGTTTAAGGCCAACCTTAGCTACTTAGCAAGATCCTGTCTCCAAAAAAAAAGTTCTGCACATGCCTGTGTGTTTTTCCATTTTATCTGAAGATTAATGACTAGTGCTAGTAGAGGCATACTCAAATATGTAACATATGCATAAAAGTATCATACAATTCATTTAAAATAATGGCATAGTAAATCAGATCTTACATTTATTAGCATTTAATGCTTTAATTGAAGCTTTAATATTTCACTATGTTCTGCTTTGGTCAGGGGAAAGAATATAGGAGCAAGTGCGTAAATAACATTGTAGGGTGAATAGTAAAGTTTTCTGAATAAGAAAAATTGCCTGTTCTGAAAAGGAAGGACTCCAATTAATAATTAGTGCTTTATCAAAACAGTCACATTGCCAAGGCCTCCACAGGCAAACTGTAAAAAATATCTAATCTAAACTATTAAGTGGTACTGATCATAGGAAGCTTCAGCATACTGTGAACAGTGACTGTGTAACATGATGTTTAAAAATTGCTATAATTCACTGAATTCCAAGTGTTTGCCTTCTCTCCTTGCTTAGAGCAGAGAATCAAATCTATCTATTCCATGTTGTGGTTCTAATTTCCCAAGAAATTATTTTCCCTTACACACAGCAGTTCAAAAAATCAATTATTTGCAGACAATTTGATTTCCATTATAAAATGGCATTTGTGGCTTGGATATCTCAAATTCATACTGCAAGGATAGTAAATCTTTTTTTGTTGTGAATCTGTCAGAACCTTTGTAAAATGTGGTCCTGTTCATTAACTACAGGTAAAGTATTTGACTATGTTTGTACTCTGATGGCTATCAAAAAACATGATCACTTCCTGTGAAGTAATTGGGAGGTAATTAGTATTCCAAAATGACAATAGCCTAAACCATTTCTGGATCCTTGCTGCCTGCTAACAAGCAGTGTAATTCAAGTTTTCGGATTTGTCCCCTCTAGATTTTAGTGAGTTATTTCCATTTGAAAAGAAATGATTATCATCAACACCAAAGCAGGGCACATAGAGCTGTTACTTTTACAGTTCTCAAATGATCCTTTGACCCCCTCTCCCGCCATAGTGAGAGCACAGGTAGAAAGAGGATCCAGAAAAGAATAGCAAAGGCATTGTCCCATCCACTTACCCTCACAGTGGAAGCAGTCCCCCCTCTCCTGTCTGAGCAGGAGATCTTCTGACTCTCCCGCAGTGGAGATACTGACTTGCCTCCCCATGCTGCTGTCCTGTATCCAGGACTCTGGATCAGGAAGGGGTGCAGAGCACCTTCCTACAGTCAATCTTACCCCCTCTGGGAGCCCCTTTCTCTCACCTGGTCTCAGCAGCTGGATGTTGACCTTCCCCTTTATAATAGCTTACCCAGTCTGTTCCAGTGCATCATCAACTTGAACTAGGGCAGTCCAGGTTGGCAAACACATGCAGGAAATAGCCAGGGAAAAGGCTCATGGGGAATGTGAGGGCCAGAGTATGTCCACGTGCAGTGTTTCTGCCTAAGAAACATTCTGCTACTGAGGCATGCGAGAAATTGGAAGGCCCCAGTTCCAGGTGCACTAATCCCCAAGGGTGCTGTGATGGTGCTAGTCCCTATTGCCGGTGAATCTCCCTGGGTGGAAAGAGGAGCCAGTCTCCCCTTACTAGCTCCTTTATTGCCCATGACCGTTTCCTTGTCAGTGCAGCTCACTGCACTGGACTATTAGTCTAGTTTGCACAGTGACAATTTATTCGTGACAGACTGTGTCAGCACGGAGGAGAACCAGCACAGATAGGCCCAGCTCCTGGAGCTCCATGGTCCAGTGCAGACTGTCTCAGTTAATTGAAATCCTTTCAATCCACCCAAATCATCTTTGCTCTGAAAGGATGACTGTGCCAGTAGGCAAGCTGGGGTGACTCAGTGGTTTGGTTCTTCGTAGGTGGAGGGACAGACAGTGAAGGGAATAAGTGATGCTGAGGCCTGTGCTGGAGGCAGGAGGGTCCTGGGAGGGTAGCATGTGGAGAGGCTTTGAGGTACCAAACTGCTCAGTATCTCCTCTGAGATCATGGAAGGTTTTCTTTATTCTTTGTCTGCTTGTTTATTTATAGCTATTGGCTTGTTTTCCTCTCTAAAAATTTAATGCATTGTTTAGCGTATTTTTGTGATAATGAGGATATTGAACCCAGGACCTTTGCATTGAACTGCATCCCCAGTTGTTTTTGAAGCAGTGTCTCCCTAAGTAGTTAAACTGTTGAGGCTGGATTTGAACTTGTGATCCTCTGGCCTCAGCTTCCCTGGGTCCTGGGCTTACAGGAACGTGTCATTGCATGGAACTAGCACCTTTTTCATTTGAGTGAACTTTTTATTTTGAGGTCATTATAGTTATAGAAAGTAACAGAGTTCTGTGGACCTTTACCCAGTTTTTCCCACTAGTGAAATTTTACAAAGCAAACACAACATAAAAACTAGGATTTTGACATTAATACAATCCGCTGACCTTATTAAGATTTTCCAGGTATTACTTGGATGTTTGTTTTGTTTTCAAAAATACAATAAAGCTGAAAGAACAGTACCAGGCAAACTGTCATCTGAGTTTGGCAGTTGCAAGCACTTCCACCTAAGAACACCTTCTTTGCATCACAGTGTGTCTCTGCCTGCACAATAAATCTCCTATGAAAATGAGGTGCTTCTCTCTAAGGGGCTCAGCACATGCCTCTGAGAATGGGAACCGAATCCTTCAGAGCTCTCAGTGCTGCTTTGAATGGCTCACTATCCTCTCAGAACACCAGGTCAGCTTCCTTCTTTCTTCTTTCTTCTGCTGCATTCATTAACAGCTTCATTTTTTTTTGTATCTTAGGGAAGGGTCTACAGGGTATTCAGGGTCTCACTACTAGATCCGACTCATAGTGATTGTCCTGTTTACAGCCTCCCAAATGCAGGAATTACAAATATGCGCTGTCTCAGCTGTCATCTTGGCAGGCCCCAGTGGTGGGGCCAGTCCTGATTCATCTACTGATTTAGGTTTATGTCCCATTATCCTTTTCATTTTTAAAATGAACCCATCCCCTTGCTTCCTCAATTTCTTTATGGCATTGCTTGTTGATATTTTGGGGGATGAGACCAAATATAAGTTTAGTAGGCTCTTCCTTGTTTGGGATTCTTTTTTTAAATTTCTTTAGGTATTTAGTTACAATGTCTACAGGGTCTCACTACACAGATGGACCTCGTAGTGATTCTCCTGTTTTCAGCCTCCCAAGCACTGGGATTACAGGGTTGTGTTGCCATGCCCAGTCTCATTCCCATCTCAGCATGCCCCGGGGGTGGGGCTGGCACAGCACACTGAGGAACAAACCCCATTCCCTGTGTCTGCCTAAACCTGTGTCAGGTGGTTTAATCCACTGAACTATCTGACCAGTCCTATGTGGGATTCTTTAAGTGCTGCCTTGTAATAATCTTTCAACTAGTTTTTCTATCCCTTGTAGTCTGTCTTGTGAGCCAGAAGTTCTGCCTAAAATTCAACATTTTGGGACAACTGCGTTTCACAGTTGGTGTCCAGTGCTTCCTGGTGTCCCGCCAGGAGGCTGGGAATGGCATACTGACTGGTAGTGCTGCTGGGCCACTGGGTTAAAGTGTGGCAACTGGGGCTGGCTCCGTAGCTCAGCCGACTAGGCACCTGCTCAGGAAAGCTGAGGCCAGTACAGGCGCTGTGGTTTGATCCCTGGTACCACATGCTGTCGCGCCATCCCCACCCCTAGGGCGGGCTGAGCTGGCCTCAGTCTGGGTGTAAGGGTAGATGCCTATAATCCCAGCAGTGGGGAGGCTGAAAATGGGACGATCGCTATGAGTCTGAGCTGCATAGTAAGACCCTGGAACATCCAAATACTACTTTATTTTTTAATGCATTTTTTATTTTTATTTTTTTTTTAATGTGTGATAACTGCCATAGGACTGCATCATGGAGATGCATATTTCTTCTTTGCAATTTTCAAGTAATCTTCTGATGAAACCTGACACCCACAAAAAGTTGGCAGAGAACCCACCCTCCCACTGTCTTTCATCAGATAGGTTGAAAATCTGTAGATAGACCTAGTCTGAAAATGCTATTCCTTTGGCCGAGCAGAATGTCTTTATTCTGCCCCTTAAAACAGTTTATCTTTAGCCTACGAGAACTCGGAAGCCATTATGGATGTGGTTTTAGCGCAAGTTAGGGAGAACATGGTGACTTTATCAGACTTGCAGTGGAAAAGATCCATCTGAGTGAAGTAAGGGGATAAAGAGGGCAACGTGGGCAGAATGGATGGGTTAGGGGCCCCCTTGGCAGTCCAGGTGCGAGAACATGACTTTCTTTGAGGTGACGGGCCTAGAAGTGGAAAGAAGCTGATAGATTGCTGCGAAGCAGTTGCTTCTGGAATGCACTGATAGTTATTGTTAGAGCTGCCCACTTATTGTACAAGAAGCCCTGTGTGTGGTCACACTGAAATATTCCACAGCAACAGAACGATTTTTATGAAATGGTGAAACTTTCACAGAGCATCTCTTGCTGGGTTGAAGGCCTCAGTGTAGCAGCTTGTGAAGCCTCATTAGCCATGCCAGGCGGATGTGGCTGTTTGGACCACTATGGCTAGTGAATCATGCAGCCTGCCTGAGGAGGAGCCCTGCACAGCTCCTCTCTCCCTCTATGCAGCATTTTGTTTGATCAGCAAAGTCCCAAAATTTAACAGCTGAGCCATGCTAATGAAGTATGGGACTGTGTCTCCTAGAAAAGAAAAGGAGCTGGGGAAAAATGCTTCTCTTCTAGAATAATGAAAAACAGAGCCTGCATCTCAGTTATTAGGCTTCAAGGAATGATCAGCAAGACAGGCAGAAAGTCTATGCAAATAGAAATGTGGCTAAATTACAGCACTCCACAGGCAGAAGCGCAACCTGGTCATCAAAATGGGAAGCTCTTGTAAAAATAGGGAGACTGAGCAGGGAAACATGAATTTCAATGATTCAATTGGGCCAAGAAGCCAGTTGTCTACTAGATGGGCACCCAGGCTTCTCCTGCTTCTTGGGTCTGAAGGTTATAGGACTCATTGGCAGAGCTTGGAGGGTACTTATGGCCTCTTGGGCCAAAATTGAACATCTGCACCAATTTTTTTGTCCTGGCCTTTCCAAGGTCTTTATAATCCTTTCCTGGTCTGGAGGCCCCTATTGTAAAATGGTAATTAGGGTCAATTGCTCCCTGAGTTTTATTTGTGTTCCTCCTTTCTAGCAGATAGGACTTCCAGCAAGCCCCTTTGGCTCTTTAAGATTACAGAGAAGGTATGTTAACTTTAAACATTACCTAACAGTTCTCAAATTTACCTTGTACTTCTTTGCAAAGTGGTGCTGGTGCAAACTTTGCCCTGGGAATTGCTTTCCTGGCAGCTTAAATTCCACTCACCACCTTGGCCTTCACAGCCATTGCACCTAATTATGATTCAGCGGATTAAATAAATGAGAAATAGCCACTCATTTGGTAGCCTGTGATTGCGGCCTCATTTTTCTAAGTCACTTCTATTGCCTTTCTCCTCCTATCCCAGGCTTTGAGGATACATAGGTCTAGGAGGTGCTTTTCAAAACTTGGGGGGCGGGGGCAGAGAAATAGCTCAGTAGAATAAGCACTTGCCTGGCAAGCGCAAGGGCGGGAGTTCAATCCCCGCTTCAACAACAACAAAAAAATGACTTGGCTTATTCAAGTTAGTGCAGACTAAGTCAGTAGTCCTCATGGATAAGAAGGCCTACTTTCCTCAGGCACACAGGCCGCCTCTGGTAAAGGTTGTCCCTTGCTGGTGCCAGGAAGCAGATGGGGCAGAGGGTCATCCATTGAACCTTGCTGTCCTTTCAGACCTGAGTGGTACAGAGAAATCATCTGTGAGGAGCCAGAGCTATCACCAAGTCCCCTGGGGTGATGGAGCTGCTGCACTGAAAAGTTTGACGAAGAAGCCATGTGGTCACATGCTTTATATCATGCTGGATATGTCCAGATGGCCAGGATATGCCTTTTGTTCTTTCAATGACATAAGAAAAAGGGATGGATACTACTATCACATACTCAACATGATGGGGGCTATTCATGATGAAAAACGGATTTAGAGTAAATACAGGAAAAAACTGTAGTGTATCTGCCTATTAGGCATTTTAAAATCATGTTTTCCTGTAAGCAGAAAGGGACTAACCTTTTTAACCTTTGGGGATATACCTTTTTAAAAATTGTTTATAACCATAAAAATATATCTTTAAGCCATCTCGGATAAGAGGTGCCTAGACAACAGACAAAGTCAGATCTAATGCAGAACTCTTGTGCTTCTTCATTAAATGTGAGTTTTTTCTTTCAGCTACAAATAATGTAGTCTTGTATAATCTCATCATCCTGCCCTCTGGCAGGGGACAGATAGTTTTTACCCTTTTCTTGATAGATTTCTTCAACATTGTATTTTTGTATTTCAGGATTTTCTGATGGAAACCTTCATCATGTTTAAGAACCTCATTGGGAAGAATGTCTACCCTTTCGACTGGGTGATAATGAACATGATGCAGAATAAGTAAGTGCAAGAGGAGGGCTGTCCCCTCACTCCTCTCTGCGGTCACAGTGGTGACATTCTTACGGAGTACCGTCCGCCCATGCGCAGTGGAGGTCATGGGGTTTTCCTTATGCTGACGCAGAGCTCTGCTACTAGGCACATGGGCTCTGTTCTGGGAGAGAAGCAGCCTGTGCAGGGTAGGGCTTCCTGAGCCGTAGTCTGGAGCAGAGAGATGCCGTTCCCCATCCACATGCCATCTCTGTCTAACTGTGTTTTTATTAGCCATGGTGATTCTCTGCTCTGCGCTAGGCTTTTAAAAGGCTTTGCATTTTGCATATTTCAGAGTTTTTGAAAAATCACAAGCATTTTCTCCATACTTATGAAATATTCAATTTGTGCTTTGCTTATCAGCTCCCTGTGAAGGCTGTTGGTTAATATTCTAGCTCTGTGGGTTTTATGGTTTCTGTGAGCTCCAACAATGCATAGACTTGGCAATGTCATGAGAGTTTTTAGGAGAAATTTCTATCCACCGTTTTGGATGTTTTTTTATGGCATTTTATGAAATAATTATAGATTTCCCATGTACTTAATAGAAAGAATGAAGGTATCTTGTATAAACTTTATCCAGTTTTCCTCTGTGATGACTTTTCAGAATTATAGTACTGGATTACCAACAGGGAATGGCCAAATCGCGGTTCACTGATACTGGTTTCTGTGTTCAGTTATTTAATGCTGTGTCTTGGGCCTATTGCTATTGTCAAGCTGCTGTGTGGATTGATCAACATATCAGCCCCCTTTCTTACCTGTTTATGATCATATTTACCTTTTCCTTTTGACAGCCCTAATCCCAGGACATCACTAATTTGTTCTTTTTTTTCTGGTGTTTCTCATCTCAAAAATGTTGTAGTAGTGTAGGTTTATAGTATATTGTCTTTGGGATTGCCTTTCTCTACCTGGTTTAATTTCCTATGGTATGATTCAGATCATTGTTGTATCTATAGTTTGTTTCTTTTCATTCTGACTAGTATCACCCGTTGTAGGTTAGCCAAGGTTTCCTTAAACATTTCCCTCTTGTGGGATGTTTTATTATGAATAGCAATGCTACAATTATCTAGGCTTAGGTTTTTTTAGTCAACACGAGTCTTTATTTCTGTGGCCTATATGCTTAAGGCTGCAGATGTTAGTTTGTATGGAGATTGTAGGTTAAGTTTTATGAGACACTGTCAAACGAAGGCTGTCCTGTTCCACCGACTGACCATCGATGTAAGACAGGTACAGTTGATCCACACTGAGCCTTTGTAGTTCTTTTTTGTTTTGTTTTTGTTTTAGTCATTTTGATAGGTCTGTAGTGCTTCTCTTGGTATTGTTATATGTGTTTTTCTGTAGTAGCTTTGGCACTTTTTAATACTTTTGGTTCTCTCTCGTATGCAAATCCATAGCAGTACTGACCTTTATCTCCATGTCTCCTGTGCTCCTGTGAGATGAAACTGGCCTTGAGATTCACAAGCCATGGGATTCTTTTTTTTTTTTTTTTTTTTTTTTTTTTTTTTTTTTTTTTTTTTTTT